>JAAMPC010000224.1:0-51000 GCA_016771965.1 Brassica carinata
GTTAAACAATAGGCAAGTTGACTAGAAGAAAAGAATAAACAATGAGGCTGATCTTGGCAGTGCGTCCAGCCATGGTGGAAAGGGACAGGTCTGAGCGTCTCTCTCTCCTTCACACCACCCGTGACTTCTTCCTCAGCGGTCTTCTCCCTATTGTCGACATCTTCTTTTATTCTAAGGCAAGTTGCATCCTTCATTCTCAAGTATGAACCTTACCTTGTCTTGTAAGACGTTAGGTCACTCCTTTGTTAGAATTGAGAGAAAATGGTGAGAATAAAATGGAGAATAAGTTTATAGAAGAGAATCGCTTCGATTTAGTTTGGACCAGAAATACGAGAATTAAAGAGAGTATTTGTGACTGTATAAGTGAGAATGATGGGATTTATGGAAGTGTTTGTGATCTACTGGTTTAATATGGACCAGAGACTATGAAGGATGGATGAAATTATAAGTGAGAGTATTGGAGAGTTTGTGAGAATAAGAGATTGAGAGAATAGAGTAACCAGAGAATGATTGAAGGAAAGATTTAACTAACACTTCAGAGAGTATGAGAGATTGAGAGACTGTGAACCAGAGAATAAGTGAAGGAGTTGGCTCAATTCTCCTTAGAATTTCGTGGGTTACATGTGGGGGCTTTATAGCCAAGTTACAAGACATTGCAAGCACAATAAACTACTAATAAAACAGGGAAACTTAAATAACTAATTTTGTAGGGAAAGAGATATCGAGCAGGTTCAGAACTGGTTGGGGCAGACTGGTATGGCAGGTCCAGCATGAGAGAAAGTGACTGGAGGAAGATGGCACATTCAGCTTGGTGTGATAGTGGCAGGTCAGGTTGCTTCTCAAAGCACACATGTGACTACTTCTTTTCAATTCAAACCAGCACCTTCCATTTGATTTCAAACCAAGTATACTTAGGTTTCTGGAGGTTTAGCCACGTCCAAGTTTCCCAAACACCTTCTTTGCCTTGCAAGTCAGGTTAGGTCAAGTGGTGTATGGGGCTTTCATCTTTCCTTGCAAGTCAAGTATGTTTGATCCAGATTGTATTCTTCAACCAGCTTTGCTTCTTCTTCTCTTTCTTTCATTATTCTAACACTCCCCTCAAGCTTGAACATAGGAATCCTTGGGCAAGCTTGGAACTGATAACTTGCTCATTAAAACCTAATTATAGGAAAAAAAAAGTCAGGCTATCCAGTCACGGGGTTAGACAACTTTATTGGCAAGTATGGCCGCCCTTTCCTTGCTTCACACTTCAAATGGTTTCTCTTGAACATTCTTCTTATTTCACAGCTTGTCTCCCCTTGCTTCTGGCTTCTTGCCTTCTTCTTGGGTTGAGATCAAGCCAAAATTTATTAGGGATGATAATGAGGAGTGTCTACCCTCATGGCTTTAACTTGAATCCCCACTTCAATCCCTTTTGAATGGCCTTGCAAAGTCACTTGTAGAAGGGAACTTTGGAAAGAGTTAGCTGCCATCTTTTCAGTGAACTGCCTTCTCCTTGCACAGCTAAGAGCGTCCCTTGTCATTTCCACTTGTTTCCTTTGCTTCAGCTTCAACAATGAATCATTGGCTTCTCATTTAACACCCTCCTCAAGCTTGACCGAGATTGAGAATATATGGTCAAGCTTGAAGCTGAGAGCCAATGATTGCAAACACATTGAGACCATTGCCCTCTTGGCTTAGTGATGGTCTCTCTCTCTGAGGAGACGTCCTGTTGCACCCTCTTGGCTTCAGGTTAGACCTCTTGAGCAATCTCTCCACAGCACCAATCTTCCTCTCTACCATCTTGGGAGTTAATGAACACAATCAGTGTCCAAAGTGTTGTTGGGCAGTGGGCCTATTTCTCCATGGACAGGAATGTACATCTTCTGTAGGCTCTGAACACATGGGCTTCTTGCTCTCTATTTTAAGGAGGCACAACTTATCAAGAACCTGAGCTGGTTTCTTGAACCTCCAGCCCATGGGGCTTAGTGAGACTGGCTGTTTGAGGTGTAGATTGAATATCCAACACCTCTTCTTGATGATTCCTTCCTTCAGGTCACATACACACATCAAACCCCTCTTGTCCTCTTGCTGGTCGTGGGTCCTGGTGGTCAGAGAATGAGCTTCAGCTTTGAGAGAATAGTTTGAACAGCCAAGCTTTGAAGTATCTTTAGTGACCTTGCTCCAAGAATGGTTTCTATCATGAATTTTCTTCAGCAATTTGGACCAGAGGAGGTGATTTTGTT
The DNA here is from genome assembly GCA_016771965.1 of Brassica carinata. Lineage (NCBI taxonomy): Eukaryota > Viridiplantae > Streptophyta > Magnoliopsida > Brassicales > Brassicaceae > Brassica > Brassica carinata. Next base: position 2,226 of record JAAMPC010000224.1, read on the forward strand.
TCTTCTTTGGACCCCTACAAGTCTCTGGAGTCGCCATTGCAGTGGTGGTTTCCATCTTGGAGAGCTTAGACCAGTAGACAAGAGAATGTACCTGTTTTTTTTTTTTTCAAAAACTGAACTGGAACAGGATCTTGAACTTGTTGAAGCTTGTTGAGACTTTCTTGAACTTCACAGACTGGTATACTCTCCTATCTTAGTTTCTGGTGAGGTTCTTCCCTCCTGGAAGACCTTTGGACCAGTGGATATCCAAGACTGTTTTTGAAGATAAACTTTGTGAGAGATTTTCATGGAAGTGAAAATAGGTTTTCAGGAGCTCTGAGGCTCTGATACCATGTTAGAATTGAGAGAAAATGGTGAGAATAAAATGGAGAATAAGTTTATAGAAGAGAATCAGCTTCTGATTTAGTTTGGACCAGAAATCACGAAATTAAAGAGAGTATTTGTACTGTATAAGTGAGAATGATGGGATTTATGGAGAGTGTTTGTGATCTACTGGTTTAATATGGACCAGAGACTATGAAGGATGGATGAAATTATAAGTGAGAGTATTGGAGAGTTTGTGAGAATAAGAGATTGAGAGAATAGAGTAACGAGAATGATTGAAGGAAAGATTTAACTAACACGAGAGTATGAGAGATTGAGACTGTGAACCAGAGAATAAGTGAAGGAGTTGGCTCAATTCTCCTTAGAATTTCGTGGGTTACATGTGGGGGCTTTATAGCCAGTTACAAGACATTGCAAGCACAATAAACTACTAATAAAACAGGAAACTTAAATAACTAATTTTGTAGGGAAAGAGATATCGAGCAGGTTCAGAACTGGTTGGAGACTGGTATGGCATGGCAGGTCGAGATGAGAGGAAGATGGCACATTCAGCTTGGTGAGAAGAGTGACAGTGCGCTCTTGTCCTTATGCATCATGTGACTACTTCTTTCCAATTCAAACCAGCACCTTCCATTTGATTTCAAACCAAGTATACTTAGGTTTCGGAGGTTTAGCCACGTCCAAGAGTTTCCCAAACACCTTCTTTGCCTTGCAAGTCGAGGTTAGGTCAAGTGGTGTATGGACAGCTTTCATCTTTCCTTGCAAGTCAAGTATGTTTGATCCAGATTGTATTCTTCAACCAGCTTTGCTTCTTCTTCTTTTTATTCTAACATCCTAATTTGAACTGTATGCGGACAGGTGAGAATCCTTTTCTTGATCATTCAATGCTTGCCTAACCTTGATGTCTTCTTCTTGGTCATTTATGCCTTCATGTCAACACTCCCCTCAAGCTTGACCATAGAAACTTCTGGTCAAGCTTGGACTCAATGAAGCATTCCCTCATTAAAACCTTTACTTGGAAAAACCTCTTGGGATAAAACCAAGCAAAGGAAAAAGAGTAGAACACTTCATGGCAAGAGGATCAGTGGTGGGTTTGTGAGTCCAAGTTTAGGATGGATGAACTCACAAACTTTGATGCTGGCTGCCTTGGTGAATATGTCAGCTAGTTGGTCTTCACTTCTAGTGTAGCATGGAAGTATCACTTGCTGCTCTACTGCTTGTCTCACCTTGTGGCAGTCCACTTCTATATGCTTTGTCCTCTCATGGAATACTGAATTTGATGCAATGTGTATTGCGGCCTGATTGTCACAATGCATAGTCATTGGTGTGTTGATCTCAATCCCCAAGTCCCTTAGCAGTCCCTTGATCCATATTAGCTCACTTGTGAGCTTTCTCATTGATCTATACTCTGCCTGTGAGAAAAGAGTCAATATGATGTGAGAGAGTAATAGAAACAGAGAGTATGGGCGAGTGTAAGAGATGGAGAGTAAAAGACTAAGAGAGAATCAAAAGTAAGCAATTGAGAGTAAGAGAGTATGAGAGTTTCAGTGAGTATCCAAGAGAGTAATTTCGTGAGTAACAAGAGAGAATAGAGAGATTGAGAGTCTGAGAGAGTTTGGAACCAGAGAAAATGAAGAAAGAGAACTCCTCTTTTTGAGGTTACAAATTGTGTACAATGGTGGCTTTATAGCCAGATTACAACAAGGTATTAAACAAATCATAAAGTACAAATCTACTAAACTAATATTATTGTGGGGTTTCTAATGGAGCCAGGAGGATGCAACCAAGGTAAATCTCGACCAGAGGGTAGAGTAAGAGTGAGGAGGGAGAGATGGCCAGTGCGGTTGAGTGAAAGTGACAGAGGCTCATCCTCTTATGCATGTGAGTTTTACTCTATTTAATTCCAAACTTGCCTAAACTCTCTCAACGGTCTGATACCCTTTTAAACTTCAAATCTGCTTCAGAAGACTCAGCTGGACGAGTTTCCCACTTGCCTTGACTTCCAAGACACTCTAGGTTACTTGCACTCTAAGACTGTACAAAGCAGATTCAAATCTGCACTGTTCGGATGCTTCATTTGCTTGCTCTGGTTTTGCTTGATCTCTCATCAGCTCCAGCTTTATTTATCTTCATTCCAACACTCCCCTCAAGCTTGACCATAGGAAATCCTTGGACAAGCTTGGAACGATAAGCTCCTCATTAAAACCTAAGTGTGGAAAACCTCATGGGATAAAACCAACACTTAGGGAAAAAGTAGGGTTCAACAATGCCTAGGGATTGGCCAGTGAGTCTAAGGAACTCAGATGACTCATGGTGGAGTCCTTAGACTCTGGATCATGGCCTTACTTCAATGGCAAGTCAGGCACCAATGCCTTCCTTGCTTCACACTCAAAGCTGCTTGGAACTCTCCATGTGGCTGGTTCTTTGTCTCCCCTTTCTTCTGACCTCCTGCCATCATCAAGGGTTTGATCCACGACCAGACTCTCCATTATGAGCTCCAAGTACCTGATTCAAACAATGCATAAATACTTGCATCAATTCTCAAGGCATAAACCATTCAAACTTAAACTCAAAGATTGAACTGGTTACTCCCCTGCATATTTGTGGAATGTTGGTGAGGAGTGTCTGCCTTCTTGGCTTGTGGACTTGAATCTCACTCCATTCCTTTTAACAGCAGCCACTGCATTGTCTTCTTGAGTCTCCAACTTGGTGGGGGACTTTACAACCTTCGATCAGCCTCTTTAGCACCTTCTCTTAAGGCACACTAGATGGACAGCCTAGTTGTTGCTAAGCCAAGTATCCCATTCTGGTTGGAGTCTTCTTGAATCCTTGCAATGGCTTTAAGAATGGACATTGGCTTCTCATTTTACCCTCCTCAAGCTTGACCTGAGAATGAGAGTATATGGTCAAGCTTGGAAGATGAAGCCAATGATCACCAATGCCTTGAAACCACTGCCTCTTGGATTGAGTGGTGGTCTTTTCTCTTGAGTGTACTTCCTTTCCACCCTCTTGGTATCAGGTAAGACACAGTCCAGATCATGGAAGCTCAATCACGCGCTCAATCACATGGTTGCAATGGGTTCTAGATGGCTTCTTTGATCCGTTTAGCAATAAGTATTGCAAGAGTGAACTCCACCACTTGCAAACTCAATTATGATCAGAGTGAACTCCATTTCTGATCTCTGGTGAGGAAATAGACGACTTGAACCTTCAGGAATGCTCTCCATTACCCTCCTCAAGCTTGATCCGGGAGTATAAGTGAAGGACCAAGCTAAGTGAGCAATACTGAACTTGAACCAGGAGCACAACAGTACCAACACTGCTTAAGCCAACTGATCCACCCTTGGTCTCTGCTCCAATGCCTTACACCACCATTCTTCCTTGTGTTTCTCTTGAACCAGGAGCTCAACACCCAAACAGGCTGGCTTAATTCAAGGGTTCTACACACAGGTATGAGAAGATCCAGCCTGGTGGATGGTTGGTCAACTTCTGTCTGCCTCTCCATCAATCCTCCTTGAGGTATCTTCAAAGGACAGCCGTGTTCTGGCTCAACCAAGACTTATTACCATCTGACCTCTTCTCCAACAATCTCTCCATGGTCAGGAATATACATCATGTGTAGGCTCTGAACAGCATGGGCAAAATCTTCTTCTTTGTCTTGATTTGATGATGGACAGAGAACAACACTTGTGTATCTGAAACATCACTCAAAATCCAGCAAGAATCAGACCACACACACTAGGATCAGCCCTTGATAACTCACTCTGATCCCGAGAAAAAAATGCAATGGACAGAAGAATCTAAACAACTCATTCAGTTCACTCCATGCACATAAACATCACTAACTGCTCAGGTATGATAACTCATCAATAACAAGGCAATTAGGCTATTTTATCAATTTTAATGACAAGCACAGAGACTAGACAACTCATCAGTCTCTTTATGCAACACATGAATGCAGTACAAGATCAGGAAACTCTCCTAGACCTTTAGCAATGCAACAAGACGAGAAGCTGATACTAAGCACTCACTTAGACCGATAACACAAACATCATAAGTATCATGGGACAGAAACTAGGTTCAACAACTCTAGCAACTTGAACCTGTCCCAAGAATACCAAACAAACCAGAGATCCATCTAGACAACTTAAGCAAGTTTAATAACTTTCCTAAGACAGAGGATAGATAAATCCAACAAGTTGACACAATGCTCATACAAAGAAAGGAGGTCATGCTTACAAACAAGAAACCTGGTTTCTTGAACCTCCAACCCATGGGGGCTTACTGAGAATGTATTGTGGCCCTCCTCTCCTCCAGCTTCCTTGGATAGAGAAAGAGCTTGGTGCCATCACTGACCATGAGAACTTTTGCAGATTGCCATTGAGCTTCATTTGAGATATGGCTCCAAACATCACTGCCTCCTGGTTATTCTTCATAATTATGACCCATAGATGATTGTTTGGACATTTGAGCTTCACTGGAATCGCCCCAACTCCTGTCTTCTTCATCTTGGAGATTTTTGGACCAATGGATAATAGAGAGCACTTGGTTTGCAAGAAGCTGAGCTTGAAACTGAACATTGGTGAGGCTTGCTGGACTGAGCTTAAGCCTTCTTGAGTTCCAGAAACTAAAGTACTCCTTTATCTTGAGTTCGGTGAGCTTCTTCCCTTTGGAAAAGCTTTGGACCAGAGGATACAAGGATGAACAGAAACAGAGTTTTAAAGAGAGATTTGAACAGAAATTATTTGCGGAAGTGTTTCTGGTTTCAGGAGCTTAAAGCTCGATACCATGTGAGAAAAAGTCAATATGATGTGAGAGAGTAATAGAAACGAGTATGGGCGAGTGTAAGAGATGGAAGAGTAAAAGACTAAGAGAATCAAAGAGTAAGCAATTGATGTTGAGATGAAGAAGAAATAAGGCAGTGTTGATATGAAGAAGAGATGAGCACGGTTTGAAGAGAAGAAGTGAAGTCTGTCCGTTACAACTCTCCTATTGTAACCTAGCTTGGATTGCAAGTCAAGGAAGGTAACCTGTGTCCCAAAGACATGCCTCATGAGCCAAAGAGGCGTTGGGGTTTGGTTGACCAGCTGCAAGTTTGAATGGATTTAAATAAGGAGATCACATGTTCGCATAAGATCGTATTTGTTCAAGACCATCACTATCTCTCCACCAGTGTGTTGTCCTCTTGCTTATTATTTTACTCTTTTGCTTGTCTTTTTTATGTTAGGCAAGTTGCCTATATATTGTAAACATCGAATGAATTAACCTAAGGAATTATTCTCCTTCTCTCTCTCAATTTCGAAATCCACTCTCTCTCTTCCTCTCTCTCTCTTGTTCTTCATGTTCTTGAGTTTCCAGCAGTACTTTCTTGAGTTTCCAGCAATAAACTACCTATAAATCTCTTATTCTCACATGGTATCATAGCTCTAGCTCTTGAGACCTCTCTGTTCTTTATATCTTCCATAAATTCACTCTTATTTTCTCACTCTGTGTTTTGATTTTGTTTTCACTTTGCTGGATTTAAATCCTCTCTGTACCTTCTTCTATTTCCATAAATTCCTTATTTAATCTGAGTTCTTATACTCTTCTCTCTGTTGGAAATTATATTCTCCAATTTCTAGATTCATATCCTTTCTGGTTCCTTTATCTTTGTCCAATGGATAAAGAAAACCAGCCATGGAAATGGAGTCAAGAATTTTATTCCAACCCTTGAGGGTTCTAATTATCTGGTGTGGTCAAGAGTTGCCAGAGTTACCTTGGGGAGTCATGGACTTTGGGACAGCCATATTATAAAGGCTGAAGCTTCAAAAGGATGGCTCAAGTGGAGGAACCAGCACATGACATGAAGAATGAAGACAAGTGGGTTCAAGAAGACCAGTTAACACTTGAGATCATTCATAATTCTCTGTCGAATCAATCTTTGAGGCTTACTCACACTTTAAAACTGCCAAGCATCTATGGGAGAGTCTTCAAACTGGTTATGGTAATCTATGGGAGAGTCTCCAAACTGTGTATGAGCAAGACAGGTTCTTCAGCTTTCTCATAAGCCGGATTCATCCTACAACAATCTGATAAATTATTTCCTTAGAAAGGAAGCTTCCTGATCTTGAAGATGTATGTTCCTTGAGAAGCAAGCCTAATACATTTAAGCTCAAGGAGTTTGAGCACCAAGTGATTCAAGGAAGAACAATGTATTCAGCTCTCAGTGGAGATTCAACTGAAGGAGGAACATGGAGGAGTAACCCGATGGTCCAGCGACCAGAAGAGACCTTGATTCCTTTATCAAAGCTGCCAAGGCCCTTATCTCACCAAAGGAGGCTGGTATACACTCTCTTGACTCTAAACCCATTATTATAGATTCAGGAGCTAGCCATCACATGATTAGTGATAGGAACTTGATCAGTGATATCCAGCCTGCCTCAGGGAATGTTATTATAGCAAATGGTGATAAGGTGAAGATAGGGATAGGGAACCTTAGGTTGTTTGATAGGGATCTACTGCCTTATATATGCCTCAGTTTACATCTAATTTGCTATCTGTGAGGAAGGCTACTGTTGATCTGAGTTGTCAGGTTGTCTTCAGACCAGATGAGGTTGAGTTTCAAGACTTAAAGACAGGGAATGTTATTGGAAAAGGTCACAGCCATCAGGAACTATATCATCTTCAGAAGACTAAGCTATCTGAATCTGCTTCATTTTGCATGGTCAGTACATCTACTGGAGTTGAGAGCACCATATGGCATGCTAGATTGGGACATCCTCATACTAGAGCTTTAAATCTGATGCTTCCTGGAGTGGTCTTTAAGAATGATGAGTGTGAAGCTTGCATCTTGGGGAAGCATTGCAGGACAGTCTTTCCAAGGTCTAGCACTATCTATGAGAAGTGTTTCGACCTGGTTCACTCTGATGTGTGGACTGCTCCTTGTATGTCCAGAAAATCATAAATACTTTGTCACCTTCATTGATGAGAAGTCCAAGTACACATGGGTGACACGTCTGATCTAATCAGAGTCTTGGAAGCCTTCAATTTTCAGTCTCATGTTGCCAACCATTTCAGTGCTAAGTTGAAGATTCTCAGGTCAGATAATGGTGGAAGTACACAAGTCAAGCATTCAAGCAATACCTAGCACAACATGGGATTATTCATCAAACTAGCTGTCCTTATACTCCTCAGCAAAATGGAGTTGCTGAGAGGAAGAACAGCACGATGGAAGTGGCTAGATCAATGATGTTTCACATGAATGTCCCAAAGAGGTTCGGAGTGATGCTGTGATGTCTGCTTGCTACCGATCAATAGGACTCCAACTAAAGTCCTCAGCGACCTCTCCTTTTGAAGTCCTCAACAAGAGCAAGCCATCTGGATCACTAGCGTGTGTTTGGATGCATTGCTTTGTCTGGTACCAGGAGAGCAGAGGAATAAGCTTGATGCTAGAAGCTCAAAGGCTATGCTCATTGGTTATTCTCCAACACAAAAGGGTATAAATGCTATGATCCAGTGGCAAGAAGAGTTCTAATATCAAGAGATGTGAAGTTTTTGGAAACAAAGGGGTATTATGAGGAAAAGAGTTGGGATGAATTGAAGGATCTGTCTCAACCATCAGACAATGCCACTCTCGGAGGATATTGGAGAGTCTTGGTATTAACATGCCTCAAGGGAATCAGGACACAAGAGCACGCATACATCTGAAGCTGCATCTGGTCCAGAAAATGTGATTGATGAAAATGAAGTTGATGTAGCTGAAGGGAATCGGAAACCATTCATCCGATCTGAAGGGGAATCAACATGAATCTGATCTGATAAATCTGATCTGGCACGAGAGGCTCATGATAGAAGTTCATGATCAGGATGAAAGGCAACAAGATTCAGTCTCTGGTGAGGATATACATCAGGTCCAGACACTTAGGAGAAGTACAAGGATCAAGAAACCGCATCAAACTGGATCAACACAAGAGTATATTTCAATGCTGAAGCGTTGCTCATCCAATAAGTGCAGTATGCTCCCTTGCCCAATATCCAGAAGAGCATCAAGTATTCATTGGGGAATTGGATCAGGAATACATTCCAAGATCATATGAAGAGGCTATGCAACATGAGGAGTGGAGCATCTTTGGAGATGAGATGGGTGCTATGATCAAGAATGATACATGGTTTGAGACTGAGCTTCCCAAAGGCAAAGAGATGATAAGCGCCTATACACCATCAAGTATGGAGCTAATGGAAAGCCAGAGAGGAAGAAGACAAGGCTGGTTGCAAGAGGATACACTCAGTCTATGGTGAAGATTATCGGATACTTTTGCACCAGTGGCAAAGCTGCATACTATAAGGATTCTTCTATCAATTGCTGTCAACTTAGAATGGGATCTATGGCAGATGGATGTGAAGAATGCCTCTACAAGGAGAGTTGGAAGATGAAGTGTATATCGACCTCCTCCTGGTCAAGACATGGTGAAACGGGAATGTTCGAGATTGAAGAAGGCAATATATGGCTTGAAGCAATCACCAAGAGCCTGGTATCACAAGCTGAGCACAACTCTTAATGGAAGAGGTTTTGTGAAGTCTGAAGCTGATCACACCCTCTTCACCCTAACCAGTCAACAAGGCATTGTGGTCATTCTGGTATATGTGGATGATATTATCATCACTGGCAGTGACAAGGTATCAACTTGACTAAAGCTTTCCTTAAGACATCTTTTGATATCAAAGACTTGGGGAGTTAAAGTACTTCTAGGGATTGAGATATGTAGATCCAAAGAAGGACTGTTCTTATCCCAAAGAAAGTACACTCTTGATTTGCTGAATGAGGCAGGTTATCTTGGAGCAAGAGTAGCAAAGACTCCACTTGAAGATGGCTATAAAGTATTGCGTGAGGGGGAGTTTGAAGACAAACCCTATGGAGATGTCAAACACTATAGAAGAATGGTTGGGAAGCTGATCTACCTCACCATCACCAGACCAGATGTGTGTTTTGCAGTTAATCAAGTCAGTCAACACATGCAAAACCCAAGATACATCACTGGAATATGGTGGAGAGGATCTTGAGATATCTAAGAAAGCACCAGGTCAAGGAGTTTGGATGGGATGCAATGGAAGCGAGATCACTGGATATTGTGATGCAGATTGGGCAGGAGATAGGGTTGATAGGAGATCAACTACTGGTACTGCATCTTTATTGAGGCAACTTAGTCACTTGGAAGAGCAAGAAGCAGAAGATAGTATCATGTTCAAGTGCTGAGGCAGAGTATGAGAGCAATGAGGAAGCTTACTAGTGAGCTCATCCGGATCGGGAACCTGTTAAGAGACTTGGGCATAGAGACTACAACTCTATCACCATGCACTGCGACAACCAGGCTGCCATTCATATAGCATCCAACAGTATGTTCCATGAGAGGACTAAACACATAGAAGTGGATTGCCACAAAGTGAGACAAGCAGTGGAGCAACAAATCATCCTACCTTGCTACACTAGAAGTGAGGACCAGCTGGCTGACATTTTCACAAAGGCAGCAAGCAGCAAAGTCTGTGAGTTCATCCATTCAAAGCTTGGACTCATAGAACTCACATCTAAATGACTTTCCTATCATGGAGACTTCTACTCTTTTTCCTTGGTGTGTTTTGTCCCCTGGGTTTCCACATCAAGGTTTTAATGAGGAAGTTCTTCATGATTCCAAGCTTGACTGGTTCCCAAAGTCAAGCTTGAGGGGAGTGTTGAGATGAAGAAGAAATAAGGCAGTGTTGATATGAAGAAGAGATGAGCACACGGTTTGAAGAAGTGAAGTCAATCGTGCAAACTCTCCTATTGTAACCTAGCTTGGATTGCAAGTCAAGGAAGGTAACCTGTGTCCCAAAGACATGCCTCATGAGCCAAAGAGACGTTGGGGTTTGGTTGACCAGCTGCAAGAGTTTGAATTGGTTTAAATAAGGAGATCACATGTTACGCATAAGATCGTATTTGTTCAAGACCTGTCACTATCTCTCCACCAGTGTGTTGTCCTCTTGCTTATTATTTTACTCTTTTGCTTGTCTTTTTATGTTAGGCAAGTTGCCTATATATTGTAAACATCAGAATGAATTAACCTAGGAATTATTCTCCTTCTCTCTCTCAATTTCGAAATCCACTCTCTCTCTTCCTCTCTCTCTCTTGTTCTTCATGTTCTTGAGTTTCCAGCAGTACTTTCTTGAGTTTCCAGCAATAAACTACCTATAAATCTCTTATTCTCACGAGTAAGAGAGTATGAAGTTTCAGTGAGTATCCAAGAGAGTAATTTAGAGTGAGTAAGAGAGAATAGAGATTGAGAGTCTGAGAGAGTTTGGTGTTGGAATTCATGAGTGTTTGTCTCATGTCAAGAAGTATTCAGTTAACTTGTAACTGAATCCCCTTCAACCATACAACAGGAACTCACCATTAAAAGGAAGAGACAACCAACTGGTGGTTGAATCCTCTCACACAGCTATACTACAACCAAGATCCTAGAGAGTAAACTGGTTATAGAAAGCTGAGAATCTCTAGTTTGAATCTATCCTTCTGTAGTAACACAACACTTTGAGTTTGTGTACTTAAGATGAAAGGATTTAGAATCAGTAAGCTAGAGCTTAAGAGAGATAAAGAAGAGTTTAGAGTGAGTTTTACAAGTATTAGGCTGCCTTAAGGAAAGAGAGTTAAGGCAGCCTCTATCAAACTCCTTACATTGTGAATATTGTTTAGACACAAGCAAGGGAGAGAGCCACGAAATTAGACTGAAAGAACTTGTATTGATCTTGGATAACTTGTTACAAGAATGGTGCAGCCTTTAAATAGGCAATCACTTACAATAAACAAAGATTAAATCAGGGAACAACACTAAACAACTACTATAATGGGGAAATGGAAGAGTCCAGGAGGATATGGACAAGGGGAGGCCGCCAGAAGCAGAGAAAGAGACAGGAGAGGTTGGCAGCCTGCTTGCGAGTGAAAGTGACAGGCAGTACTTCTCCAAAGCAACCCATGTGACTTCTTCTTTTCAAATTCAAACCAGCCTCTCTTATTTAAATTCAAACATGTTTTCTTGACTTCTCAGAGTCTCCCACGTCCATATTATGTCTCCCCAACTCCTTTCTTGCCTTGCAAGATAAGCTAGGTCAAGATGATAGCTTGTGGAGCAAGATTGTGCATACAAGCCTAAATCAGTTTCTCTTGATGCACTTGTCTTTGATCATGAACTAACTCATTTCCTCTGGTTATTCTCTTCTTCATTTCAACACTCCCCTCAAGCTTGACCCTAGGAGATCCTTGGGCAAGCTTGGACTAAGAGTACTTGCCTCATTAAAACTAAGCGTGGAAAACCTCATGGGAAAAACCATCACTTAGGGAAAAAGAGTGCAACTACCCTCAGCTTAGGGATTGGCCAGTGGGTTTATGTGTCTTATGATCAAGTTTAGGGACTCATAAACCCTGGATCATGGCCTTACTTCAATGGCAAGCAGGCACCAATGCCTTTCTTGCTTCACAAAACTTCTTGGAACTCTCCATGTGGCTGGTTCTTTGTCTCCCCTTTCTTCTGACCTCATGCCATCATCAAAGGGTTTGATCCACGACCAGACTCTTCATTATGAGCTCCAAGTACCTGATTCAAACAATGCACACACACATGCATCAATTCTCAAGGGGCAAACCTATTCAAACAAGAATAAGTATAGTTTTAGGTACTTCCCTTGCATAAGTTTCTGAAGAATGGACATTGGCTTCATATTTAACACCTCCTCAAGCTTGACCTGAGAGAATGAGAGTATGTGGTCAAGCTTGGAAGATGAGACCAATGATGATCACAATTCCTTGAGACAACAGCCCTCTTAACTTGAAGCTTCATCAACCAGGTACAAGCACACATGCTATGGGCTGATTCATAGCTTTCCCCTGAAGGTAACTGTTCTAACTTCTTTTAGAAGCTGATCCATAGCTTCCCAACCAGAAGGTAACTGTTCTAACTCCATGCCTTGGGCTGATTCATAGCTTTCCACTCAGCTTGACTCTCCACCTGATCTTGTCAAGTAGTCTCGGTGGCCATCTGTTCTAACACCAAGTTGTTGCTGTCCTTGTTGAATGCTTCTTGCAATGGATTCTAGACAGACCATGGAAGCTCATTTACAGCCCCTCAAGCTTGACTCCTAGTATAGGGAGGAGACAAGCTTGATATGAGCTTAAGCCACATGGTCTACAAAACTATCTCTCCATGGTCAGGAATATGCATCTTGTGCAGGGTCGATCAACATGGGAAATCTGTCAAACCAACACTAAAACAAGCATCAGTAGACAACAAGAGACCAGAACATTGGTTTTCACCAAGTCTGATCTTTAAAACACAATTTAGACAAGCAATGGACAGATATGATTCTATCCAGCAACACTCTCGAATCATAATCCAAGGTAAGCATTCAGGCAACAAAACAATTTATTTTCCTAAGGGCAGAAGCAAGATAAATCTTTCATGACATCTTAACTTCAAGACAGTTTAACAACCTTAGGCAGATTCTAAACAAGAGATTGTGAGAATAGATAATTAAGTAACCAGAGAATAAGTAGAGAATAGAGAATGATGTAACCAGAGTATTAGTAGAGAGAATGAGAGAATGTGGAGAATAAGTAACTTGAGAATCAGAGAATTAGATATAGAGAATAGAGAATTTGCTCAAGAGGTCTAATGGACAGAGTTTTGCTCTGTTTTCTTGAGTTCTGGGAAGCATAAACAGCCAGGAGCATCAATACTCATCAAGAGTTTGGTGCTTTAGTAGCTGAAACACAATGGACCATTGAACAATTAATTTGCTCACTGATCTTAGACAAGTGCCTGGAATAACTCATGAACTGATGTTTTCCACGGCTTGCAACAAGAGAACCATCAGAATAACACATAAACAAGTGTTTTCTATGGCTCACACAACAAATTAACCAATGGATCAAAACAGTCAGTCCGGTCAAAGAGATGCTCCATAAAGAACAAGCTATTATCCAATGGATAAAGCATAATTGTGAAGCATTTTTTTTTTGAAATCTTTCTCTTCCTCAAGCTTGATTCAAGATGCTAACAAGTACTGACCAAGCTAACACTATATCAGTGGGACAGAAAGGATTTATTCAAAAGCGAAAGAAAAGAGGTGAGTTTAATCCCAAAGAAGAGCAACAAAGCTCGATACCATGTTGGAATTCATGAGTGTTTGTCTCATGTCAAAAGTATTCAGTTAACTTGTAACTGAATCCCCCTCCATACAACAGGAACTCACCATTAAAAGGAAGAGACAACCAACTGGTGGTTGAATCCTCTCACACAGCCTATACTACAACCAAGATCCTAGAGAGTAAACTGGTTATAGAAAGCTGAGAATCTCTAGTTTGAATCTATCCTTCTGTAGTAACACAACACTTTGAGTTTGTGTACTTAAGATGAAAGGATTTAGAATCAGTAAGCTAGAGCTTAAGAGATAAAAGAAGAGTTTAGAGTGAGTTTTACAAGTATTAGGCTGCCTGGGAAAGAGAGTTAAGGCAGCCTCTAAACCATAACTCTAAACTCATTGTGAATATTGTTTAGACACAAAGCAAGGGAGAGAGCCACGAAATTAGACTGAAAGAACTTGTATTGATCTTGGATAACTTGTTACAAGAATGGTGCAGCCTTTAAATAGCAATCACTTACAATAAACAAAGATTAAATCGGGAACAACACTAAACAACTAATATAATGGGGAAATGGAAGAGTCCAGGAGGATATGGACAAGGGAGAGCACGACCAGAAGCAGAAAGAAAGACAGGAGAGGTTGGCTGGCTTGCTTGAGTGAAAGTGACAGCGGTAGCTTCTCCAAAGCAACCCATGTGACTTCTTCTTTTCAAATTCAAACCAGCCTCTCTTATTTAAATTCAAACATGTTTTCTTGACTTCTCAGAGTCTCCCACGTCCATATTATGTCTCCCCAACTCCTTTCTTGCCTTGCAAGATAAGCTAGGTCAAGATGATAGCTTGTGGAGCAAGATTGTGCATACAAGCCTAAATCAGTTTCTCTTGATGCACTTGTCTTTGATCATGAACTAACTCATTTCCTCTGGTTATTCTCTTCTTCATTTCAACATTTGGAACCAGAGAAAATGAAGAAAGAGAACTCCTCTTTGCTTGAGGTTACAAATTGTGTACAATGGTGGCTTTATAGCCAGATTACAACTTGCAAGGTATTAAACAAATCATAAAGTACAAATCTACTAAACTAATATTATTGTGGGGTTTCTACTGGAGCCAGGAGGATGCAGCCAAGGTAAATCTCGACCAGAGGGAGTAAGAGTGACAGGAGGGAGAGACGGGCACAGTCTGGTTGAGTGAAAGTGACAGCAGGCTCATCCTCTTATGCACATGTGAGTTTTACTCTATTTAATTCCAAACTTGCCTAAACTCTCTCCAACGGTCTAATACCCTTTTTTAAATTCAAATCTGCTTCAGAAGACTCAGCTGGACGAGTTTCCCACTTGCCTTGACTTCCAAGACACTCTAGGTTACTTGCACTAGGATCGTACAAACAGTTCAAATCACTTCTTATTGCGGATGCTTCATTTGCTTGCTCTGGTTTTGCTTGATCTCTCATCAGCTCCAGCTTTATTTATCTTCATTCCAACACTGCCTCAGCACTTGAACAAGATACCACCTTCTGCTTCTTGCTCTTCCATGTGACCAGATTTCCTCCAATGAAGGTACAATAGCCTGTGGTTGATCTTCATCAATCCTATCTCCAGCCCAATCAGCATCACATGCCCCACCACCAGTGCTCTTGTTACCACGCCATCCATATTCCTGACCAGGTGCTTCTCTTAAGTATCTCAAGATTCTCACCACCATGTTCCAGTGATGTATCTTAGGGGCTTGCATATGCTGGCTTACTTGATTCCGCAAAAACACATCGGAAAGTGATAGTGAGATATATGACCTTCCCAACCATTCTCCTATACTTCTTGACATCAGTGAATGGAGTTGCATCAAACTCCCCTCTGTAGCCTTCTTCTAATGGTGTTCGGCCTGCCTCCAAGGTCTCCTGCCTCATTTAAGATATCAAGTGTGTACTTTCTTTGGGATAGAAAGAGGCCTTCCTTGGAGCGGCACAATTCAATCCCTAGAAAGTACTTTAACTCTCCCAAATCCTTAATATCAAATGCATTTTTGAGGAAAGCTTTGGTTGAGGAGATACCTTCCTGGTCACTACCGTGATGATGATATCATCCACATACACAAGGATGACTACAATGCCTTGGCTGCTAGTCAGTGTGAAGAAGTGTGGTCAGCTTGAGATTTCACAAAACCTCTCCCATTGAGTGTGGTGCTTAGTTTGTGATACCAGGCTCTTGGAGATTGCTTCAAGCCATAGATGGCCTTCTTTAGTCTTAAGACATTCCCTGGTTTCACCATATCTTTAAGGCCACGAGGTGGTCTCATATAGACTTCATCTTCTAATTCTCCTTGAAGAAATGCATTCTTCACATCCATCTGCCATAGATCCCACTCTAGTTGACAGCGAGATAGGAGGATCCTTATTGTATGTAGCTTGGCCACTGGTGCAAAAGTATCAAGTAATCTTCACCATATACTTGAGTATACCCTCTTGCAACCAATCTGGTCTTTTTCCTTTCTGGTTTTCCATTAGCCAGATACTTGGTACAGCCTGGGTATGGCTTCAGCTCCTGGATCACTTGAAGGTGGATGGATAGAGGGTTGTTAAGAGGCTACTAGCTCTCCTTTGAACTGTGGAGTCTCCCTGAGCTTATGGATGGCTTCAAGGATGGTTTGCTACTCAAAGACACAAGATTACCTTGTATTGTCTAAGATGGTTTCACTAGGAATTCCTTCCTTTAAGTGAGATCAATGTTCCTTTAAACAGAGAGAGCGAAGAGAAGAGAAGCTAAGCTGCTGTAAATTATTAGATTCAAAGTTGAAGAAAAACAAAAGCTGCTCCCATGTCTTTAAAAGAAATCAACAAAACCCTAGAAGTAAACCAAGGTGGTTTAATTCTAATTCTAATCCTAATTGTCTTGGTTTAAATTAAATGAAAACCAAATAAGCCCATTACATTGCAATAAAATTAAACCAATAGGCTGGTTCTTCTTTGGTTTCTTCATGGCCACAATTGAAGTTGAGCTGCTACTTCTTGGGTCACTAAGGCCTCTCAGGCGTCCATCTCCAAGTTGGTTGCATCCCACTTCCAGCCCTGCGTCCAACACTTCTCAAGGCAGTTTTGTTGATGCAAATCTCTTCCATTGTACATCCATCTTCATCCAGCTGACCCTGAACCAATCTTGATAAAGATTCAAGAGTTGGTTGCTTATGTTGAGATGAAGAAGAAATAAGCGAGTGTTGATATGAAGAAGAGATGAGCCACGGTTTGAAGAGAAGAAGTGAAGTGCAATCGTACAACTCTCCTATTGTAACCTAGCTTGGATTGCAAGTCAAGGAAGGTAACCTCGTCCCAAAGACATGCCTCATGAGCCAAAGAGACGTTGGGGTTTGGTTGACCAGCTGCAAGAGTTTGAATGGATTTAAATAAGGAGATCACATGTGCATAAGATCGTATTTGTTCGGACACATCACTATCTCTCCAGTGTGTTGTCCTCTTGCTTATTATTTTACTCTTTTGCTTGTCTTTTTATGTTAGGCAAGTTGTCTATATATTGTAAACATCAGAATGAATTAATCAAGGAATTATTCTCCTTCTCTCTCTCAATTTCGAAATCCACTCTCTCTCTTCCTCTCTCTTGTTCTTCATGTTCTTGAGTTTCCAGCAGTACTTTCTTGAGTTTCCAGCAATAAACTACCTATAAATCTCTTATTCTCACATGGTATCAGAGCTCTAGCTCTTGAGACCTCTCATATCTTCCATAAATTCACTCTTATTTTCTCACTCTGTGTTTTCTGACTTTGTTTTCACTTTGCTGGATTTAAATCCTCTGTACCTTCTTCTATTTCCATAAATTCCTTATTTAATCTGAGTTCTTATACTCTTCTCTCTGTTGGAAATTATATTCTCCAATTTCTAGATTCATATCCTTTACGGTTCCTTTATCTTTGATGGATAAAGAAACCAGCCATGGAAATGGAGTCAAATTTTTATTCAGTAACCCTTGAGGGTTCTAATTATCTGGTGTGGTCAAGAGTTGCCAGAGTTACCTTGAGGAGTCATGGACTTTGGGACAGCCATATTATAAGGCTGAAGCTTCAAAAGGATGGCTCAGTGGAGGAACCAGCACATGACCTGAAGAATGAAGACAAGTGGGTTCGAAGACCGTTAACACTTGAGATCATTCATAATTCTCTGTCGGAATCAATCTTTGAGGCTTACTCACTTTAAAACTGCCAAGCATCTATGGGAGAGTCTTCAAACTGGTTATGGTAATCTATGGGAGAGTCTCCAAGCTGTGTATGAGCAAGAGCAGGTTCTTGACTTTCTCATAAGCTGGATTCATCCTACTGACAATCTGATAAATTATTTCCTTAGAAAGGAAGCTTCCTGATCTTGAAGATGTATGTTCCTTGAGAAGCAAGCCTAATACATTTAAGCTCAAGGAGTTTGAGCACCAAGTGATTCAAGGAAGAACAATGTATTCAGCTCGGTGGAGATTCAACTGAAGGAGGAACATGGAGGAGTAACCCGATGGTCCAGCGACCAGAAGAGACCTTGATTCCTTTATCAAAGCTGCCAAGGCCCTTATCTCACCAAAGGAGGCTGGTATACACTCTCTTGACTCTAAACCCATTATTATAGATTCGGGAGCTAGCCATCACATGATTAGTGATAGGAACTTGATCAGTGATATCCAGCCTGCCTCAGGGAATGTTATTATAGCAAATGGTGATAAGGTGAAGATAGAAGGGATAGGGAACCTTAGGTTGTTTGATAGAATCTACTGCCTTATATATGCCTGGTTTACTTCTAATTTGCTATCTGTGAGGAAGGCTACTGTTGATCTGAGTTGTCGGGTTGTCTTCAGACCAGATGAGGTTGAGTTCAAGACTTAAAGACAGGGCATGTTATTGGAAAAGGTCACAGCCATCAGGAACTATATCATCTTGGTAAGCTATCTGAATCTGCTTCTTCATTTTGCATGGTCAGTACATCTACTGGAGTTGAGAGCACCATATGGCATGCTAGATTGGGACATCCTCATACTAGAGCTTTAAATCTGATGCTTCCTGGAGTGGTCTTTAAGAATGATGAATGTGACTTGCATCTTGGGAAGCATGCGGGACAGTCTTTCCAAGGTCCACTTATCTATGAGAAGTGTTTCGACCTGGTTCACTGATGTGGACTGCTCCTTGTATGTCCAGAAAATCATAAATACTTTGTCACCTTCATTGATGAGAAGTCCAAGTACACATGGGTGACAACGTCTGATCTAGGGCAGTCTTGGAAGCCTTCAAGAATTTTCAGTCTCATGTTGCCAACCATTTGTGCTAAGTTGAAGATTCTCAGGTCAGATAATGGTGGAAATACACAAGTCAAGCATTCAAGCAATACCTAGCACAACATGGGATTATTCATCAAACTAGCTGTCCTTATACTCCTCAGCAAAATGGAGTTCTGGAGAGGAAAACAGAGCACGATGGAAGTGGCTAGATCAATGATGTTTCACATGAATGTCCCAAAGAGGTTCGGAGTGATGCTGTGATGTGCTTGCTACCTGATCAATAGGACTCCAACTAAAGTCCTCAGCGACCTCTCTCCTTTTGAAGTCCTCAACAAGAGCAAGCCATCTCGGATCACTTGCGTGTGTTTGGATGCATTTGCTTTGTCTGGTACCAGGAGAACAGAGGAATAAGCTTGATGCTAGAAGCTCAAAGGCTATGCTCATTGGTTATTCTCCAACACAAAAGGGTATAAGTGCTATGATCCAGTGGCAAGAAGAGTTCTAATATCAAGAGATGTGAAGTTTTGGAAACAAAGGGGTATTATGAGGAAAAGTTGGGATGAATTGAAGGATGCTGTCTCAACCATCGAGACAATGCCACCAATCTCGGGAGGATATTGGAGAGTCTTGGTATTAACATGCCTCAAGGGAATCAGGACACAAGAAGCAGCCATACTGAAGCTGCATCTGGTCCGAAAAAATGTGATTGATGAAAATGGAGTTGATGTAGCTGAAGGAATCAGGAAACCATTCATCGATCTGAAGGGGAATCAACATGAATCGATCTGATAAATCTGATACTGCACGAGGCTCATGATAGAAGTTCATGATCAGGATGAAAGGCAACAATTCAGTCTCTCGGTGAGGATATACATCAGGTCCGGACACTTAGGAGTACAAGGATCAAGAAACCTGCATCAAACTGGATCAACACAAGAGTATATTTCAATGCTGAAGAGTGGCTCATCCAATAAGTGCAGTATGCTCCTTGCCCAATATCCAGAAGAGCATCAAGTATTCATTGGGGAATGGATCAGGAATACATTCCAAGATCATATGAAGAGGCTATGCAACATGAGGAGTGGAGCATCTGTTGGAGATGAGATGGGTGCTATGATCAAGAATGATACATGGTTTGAGACTGAGCTTCCCAAAGGCAAGAGAGCAGTGACAAGCGCCTTCTACATACACCATCAAGTATGGAGCTAATGGAAAGCCAGAGAGGAAGAAGACAAGGCTGGTTGCAAGAGGATACACTCAGGTCTATGGTGAAGATTATCGGATACTTTTGCACCAGTGGCAAAGCTGCATACTATAAGGATTCTTCTATCAATGCTGTCAACTTAGAATGGGATCTATGGCAGATGGATGTGAAGAATGCCTTTCTACAGGAGAGTTGGAAGATGAAGTGTATATCGACCTCCTCCTAGTCTAAGAAGACATGGTGAAACCAGGAATGTTCTGAGACTGAAGGGCAATATATGGCTTGAAGCAATCACCAAGAGCCTGGTATCACAAGCTGAGCACAACTCTCAATGGAAGAGGTTTTGTGAAGTCTGAAGCTGATCACACCCTCTTCACCTAACAGTCAACAAGGAATTGTGGTCATTCTGGTATATGTGGATGATATTATCATCACTGGCAGTGACAAGGAAGGTATCAACTTGACTAAAGCTTTCCTTAAGACATCTTTTGATATCAAAGACTTGGGGAGTTAAAGTACTTCCTAGGGATTGAGATATGTAGATCCAAAGAAGGACTGTTCTTATCCCAAAGAAAGTACACTCTTGATTTGCTGAATGAGGCAGGTGATCTTGGAGCAAGAGTAGCAAAGACTCCACTTGAAGATGGCTATAAAGTATTGCGTGAGGAGTTTGAAGACAAACCCTATGGAGATGTCAAACACATAGAAGAATGGTTGGGAAGCTGATCTACCTCACCATCACCAGACCGAGATGTGTGTTTTGGGTTAATCAAGTCAGTCAACACATGCAAAAACCCAAGATACATCACTGGAATATGGTGGAGAGGATCTTGAGATATCTAAGAAAGCACCAGGTCAAGGAGTTTGGATGGGATGCAATGGAAGCACTGAGATCACTGGATATTGTGATGCAGATTGGGCAGAGATAGGGTTGATAGGAGATCAACTACGGGTACTGCACCTTTATGGAGGCAACTTAGTCACTTGGAAGAGCAAGAAACAGAAGATAGTATCATGTTCAAGTGCTGAAGTATAGAGCAATGAGGAAGCTTACTAGTGAGCTCATTTGGATCAGGAACCTGTTAAGAGACTTGGGCATAGAGACTACAACTCCTATCACCATGCAACTGCGACAACCAGGCTGCCATTCATATAGCATCCAACAGTATGTTCCATGAGAGGACTAAACACATAGAAGTGGATTGCCACAAAGTGAGACAAGCGGTGGAGCAACAAATCATCCTACCTTGCTAGAAGTGAAGACCAGCTGGCTGACATTTTCACAAAGGCAGCAAGCAGCAAAGTCTGTGAGTTCATCCATTCAAAGCTTGGACTCATAGAACTCACATCTAAATGACTTTCTATCATGGAGACTTCTACTCTTTTTTGGGTGTGTTTTGTCCCCTTGGGTTTTGCATCACGGTTTTAATGAGGAAGTTCTTCATGATTCCAAGCTTGACTGGTTCCCAAAGTCAAGCTTGAGGAGAGTGTTGAGATGAAGAAGAAATAAGGCAGTGTTGATATGAAGAAGAGATGAGCACGGTTTGAAGAGAAAAGTGAAGTCTGTCCATTACCTCTCTATTGTAACCTAGCTTGGATTGCAAGTCAAGGAAGGTAACCTGCGTCCCAAAGACATGCCTCATGAGCCAAAGAGACGTTGGGGTTTTGGTTGACCAGCTGCAAGAAGTTTGAATGGATTTAAATAAGGAGATCACATGTTAGCATAAGATGTATTTGTTGGGACACATCACTATCTCCCAGTGTGTTGTCCTCTTGCTTATTATTTTACTCTTTTGCTTGTCTTTTTATGTTAGGCAAGTTGTCATATATTGTAAACATTCAGAATGAATTAATCAAGGAATTATTCTCCTTCTCTCTCAATTTCGAAATCCACTCTCTCTCCTCTCTCTCTCTCTTGTTCTTCATGTTCTTGAGTTTCCAGCAGTACTTTCTTGAGTTTCCAGCAATAAACTACCTATAAATCTCTTATTCTCACAGCTTATACTTGGATTTAAAACTCATCGATTGCAAGCTGGAGTCCATACTGATCCTTGATCATTCCTTTAATACCGGAGGCCATATCAAGTCTCTTATCCTTCTCTCATCTAATACCTCATAGATCATTCCAGTGAGACCTTGAAACTTCCCATTCAGCCAAGCTTTGATCAGTAGCCTAGCTAGTCCATACCACAGATTCATTACCTTTAGTTTGAGCCTGATCCGCGATCGTACCATCCTTCTCCTTTATAAGGATTTGTCCTCAATCCAAGTCTTGTAAATAAATAGATCCATGATCAGTTAACTCTAATGTTCCTGGCCTGGCAATCAGAAATATCATCACAAATTGAGTCTCTCCAGGGTCAAACACAAAGTATTGCAATCCTTCTTCATGTCTCAGCAACATCTTGGAAGTTTTCTCAATACAAGCAGCTTCGCAGGATGGTTTCTCCACTCTGTTGAGCTTGAAACTGACTGCTTCTCTCAGTTGTATTCAATCCACGTGTTCCTCATAGACTTGTGTGCATATACTCTCAGCCTAGCCTCATAAGAACCCATAAAGGCTCCATTCTGATCTTGCAAGAACCCTTTGGATTGTCTGGTGGTGTGAAACAATCTCCATAGTTCCACTTAAGCTTTGGTCTATTCTCATGTATAACAAGTTGTTCTTGCTTGAGATGATGTATCAAGTTTGCAAGTCATTGTCCAGCATATAGCCACTTTCTCTCCTTAACCTTGCCATAGCAGCTGGTTTGGATCACACCATCCTCTCTCCTTCAAAAGTTTGACCACAAATCCTGTTCTTCAAGTGAATGAAGTATGCAAATTAAGCTTGAAGGCTGCTTTGCTACGTTCGAATTTTGTGACTTTTTCTAAACACACACAAGCTTCCTCCTGGTTCAAAACAACTTGTTGCAGGCCATTAAAACTCTTAGATGTTCCACTAAACTGAGCTGAAGATATACCATAGGTCTGATCAGTAACTCACAAGTTAAAGTCTTAAAGTTATCACCTTGATCAACCAAAGCAAGCATTCAGAAGCTGTAGATGACTCTCTAAACTCCCTCTTCTTTCTTTGTTTGATCAGGAGCGTGCCCACTGATAACTTGTGTTTCTCCTTCCTGTCCAGCTGCAGCATTGGGTAAAAATGTTAGAATAATGAAAGAAAGAGAAGAAGAAGCAAAGCTGGTTGAAGAATACAATCTGGATCAAGCATACTTGACTTGCAAGGAAAGATGAAAGTTGTCCATACACCACTTGACCTAACCTGACTTGCAAGGCAAGGAAGGTGTTGGAAAACTCTTGGACGTGGCTAAACCTCCAGAAACCTAAGGATACTTGGTTTGAAATCAAATGGAAGGTGCTGGTTTGAATTGGAAAAAGTAGTCACATGTGTGCTTTGGAGAAACAACTGACCTGTCACTATCACACCAAGCTGAATGTGCCATCTTCCTCAGTCACTTTCTCTCATGCTGGACCTGCCATACCAGTCTGCCCAACCAGTTCTGAACCCTGCTCGATCTCTCTTTCCCTACAAAATTAGTTATTTAAGTTTCCTGTTTTATTAGTAGTTTATTGTGCTTGCAATGTCTTGTAACTTGGCTATAAAGCCCCCACATGTAACCCACGAAATTCTAAGGAGAATTGAGCCAACTCCTTCACTTATTCTCTGGTTCACAGTCTCTCAATCTCTCATACTCTCTGAAGTGTTAGTTAAATCTTTCCTTGAGTCATTCTCGGTTACTCTATTCTCTCAATCTCTTATTCTCACAAACTCTCCAATACTCACTTATAATTTCATCCATCCTTCATAGTCTCTGGTCCATATTAAACCAGTAGATCACAAACACTCTCCATAATCCCATCATTCTCACTTATCTGATCCACAAAGACTCTCTCTTTGATTCTCGGATTTCTGGTCCAAACTAAACCCGAAGCTGATTCTCTTCTCTAAACTTATTCTCCATTTTATTCTCACCATTTTCTCTCAATTCTAACAAAAAGACTCTTGTTTCAGATGGTTGTCCAAGTAGTCTCCTTTACAAAGAATGGTTGGTTCTGACTCAATATTTTGTTCTATCTGCATACGTTACTGCTGCAGTCTCTTCTTTCATCTCAAACAGTTTTAAAGGCAGGTTAGGAAAGATTGCTTTGCTTCGGTGGTTGTATGGCAGGGGTTTTCAATGTATCACAATCTGGCCTCCTTTGCTGATCTTGTACCAAAGCATTGACTTCTTCTTGGATCTCCTGCTCTACATCTTGGAATTGTTGGCTGTGCAAATAACCAAATTGATGAGTTCTCTTTTGATCTCCACGACCATAACAAATCTTTGCCTCATCTCTGGATGTTCTAGGGTGCCCTAACTGACCTTGATTGGCTCTGTAACCTTTCCAAGTCAAGTTGACCATACTTCTTGGCTACAAACCTTTTCTTCATGACAGCCTTCATCTCATACCAAGAAGAAACTTGAAACTCTCCAATGTGTCTCATGGTTAGCAAGCTGATGCCACCAATCAAAAGCATACCCACATAATCCAGTAGTTGCTAGCTGAACCTGCTTCTCTGCTGTGTACCTATGGCGTGAAAAGCGAAATCCATACCTTTCCCATTCTAGATATGTATTTGGATCAAACTCTCCATAGAAGGGTGGAATCTGGATAACTTTTCTCCTCTTTGCAACAGCTCCTTGTTGCTGGTTGTTTAACCTTCTCTTCATTTTTTCTATAAAGTAACATAGAAGACTGCTGGATAGTAGATGGAAGTCGTGACTTAGGTTAAGAAAATCAAACCCTAAACCTCCAAGAGGCTCGATACCACTTGGTACAGCCTGGGTATGGCTTGAAGGTGGATGGATAGGGGTTGTTCTAAGAGCTACTAGCTCTCCTTTGAACTGTGGTCGTCTCCCGAGCTTATGGATGGCTTCAAGGATGGTTTGCTACTCAAAGACACAAGATTACCTTGTATTGTCTAAGATGGTTTCACTAGGAATTCCTTCCTTTAAGTGAGATCAATGTTCCTTTAAACAGAGCGAGAAACAAAGAGAAGCTAAGCTGCTGTAAATTATTAGATTCAAAGTTGAAGAAAAACAAAGCTGCTCCCATGTCTTTAAAAGAAATCGACAAAACCCTGAAGTAAACCAAGGTGGTTTAATTCTAATTCTAATCTAATTGTCTTGGTTTAAATTAAATGAAAACCAAATAAGCCCAGATTACATTGCAATAAAATTAAACCAACAGGCTGGTTCTTCTTTGGTTTCTTCCCACAATTGAAGTTGAGCTGCTACTTCTTGGGTCACTAAGGCCTCTCAGACGTCCATCTCCAAGTTGGTTGCATCCCACTTCCAGCCACTGCCGTCCAACAGCTTCTCAGAGGCAGTTTTGTTGATGCAAATCTCTTCCATTGTACATCCATCTTCATCCAGCTGACCCTGAACCAATCTTGATAAAGATTCAGAGTTGGTTGCTTATACTTGGATTTAAAACTCATCCTGATTGCAAGCTGGTCGTCCATACTGATCCTTGATCATTCCTTTAATACCAGAGGCTATATCAAGTCTCTTATCCTTCTCTCTGTCAATACCTCATAGATCATTCCAGTGAGACCTTGAAACTTCCCATTCAGCCAAGCTTTGATCAGTAGCCTAGCTAGTCCATACCACAGATTCATTACCTTTAGTTTGAGCCTGATCACGATCGTACCAATACTTGATGGTGAAAATGAGCATACTTGTTCTGCTTTCTTTTTGGGAAGCTCACTTTCAAACCAAGTGTTGTTCTTGATCATGGCTCCTATCTCATCTCCAAGGATGCCTTCCACTCATGTTGCATAGCTTCTTCATAGGTTCTTGGAATGTACTCTGATCAATTCACGATGAAGACTTGATGTTCTTCACGGATATTGGGCTAGAGAACATGCTGCACTGATTGGGTGAGCTCTGACTTTAGCATTAAAGTAGACCCTTGTGTTGATCCAATTTGAAGCTGGTTTCCTGTTTCTTGTACTCCTTCTCAAAGGCTGTATCTGCTCAGGTTCAGGTTCATCATTTGGCCTCATGTACTGTCTCAGCATCTGATTCTGGTGGAATCTCATCTTGATCATGTGATACTGAGTTATCTTCAGGTTGAGCTTGTGCAAATTGCTCATTGTTGTTTCCACTGCCCCCCAGGATCAAGGTGAGATACTCCAACATCTTCTCTTGTCTCATCTGCTTGTGTGGGCACTTCCTGTCCTTTTCGGTGCATCACGGTAAACTGATCCCTAGTCTTTCCATTAAGACTCTCAGGTTGTTGGCTCTATCTGAGGCTGATTGAGATAGATCTTTGAGTTCTCCCCAGCTCTTCTCATCATAATAGCCTTTTTCTTCCATGAACTTAACATATCTGGATACTAGAACTCTCCTGGTTTACGGATTGTAACACTTGTATCCTTTTGATGTGTTGAATACCCATAAACATTGCCTTTGTGCTTCTGGCCTCTTCCTTAGTTCTCCTGGTACTAAGACAAAGCAAACACAACCAAACACATGCAAATGGTCTATGGATGGTTTAGTCTTGTTCAATACCTCATATGGTGTGGCATCTGAAGTACTCGGTGGGAGTGCGGTTGATGAGGTAAGTGGCGTGACAACTGCATCTCCCCAAAACAGCTTAGGTACATTTCCATGGAACATCATGCTCCTGGCCACCTCCATCAGGTGCCTGTTCTTTCTCTGCCACACCATTTTGTTGGGGTGTGTAAGGACAACTAGTTTGTTGTATAATCCCTTGAGCAGCTAGGTATTGTTTGAAGGCTGTGCTAGTGTATTCACCACCATTATCTGATCTAAGAATCTTTATCTTGACATTAAAATGGTTAGTGACATAATTTTGAAAATTTTTAAAAGCTTCTAGCACCATCTTTTGATTGCAGCAGTGTGATCCATGTATACTTAGATTTCTCATCTATAAATGTCACAAAGTATTTATGCTGTTCTCAGATGCACAAGAGCAGTCCACACATCAGAATGAACAAGATCAAAGCAATTATCATAGATGGTCATTGATTTAGGAAACACATTCTTACAATGCTTTCTAAGATACAAGCCTCACAATCACTTTTAAAAACAATACTAGGCAACAGGATGTTCAAGGCGAGAATGGGGATGTCCTAATCTAGCATGCCATATTACATCTTTAGGGAATTGAGAAACAGAATTGAAATAGCAAGATAAATCAGCTACTGGCGAGTGTCTTCAAGCAAGTACAAGTCTCCCTTGGTCACACCTTTGCCAAGCAACCTACTAGACTCAATATCCTGAAAGTAAACCTCATTAGGAGTGAATGTAACATGACAGTTTAGATCATTAGTGGCCTTTTTGAGACTAAATTTGATGCAAATGTGGGCATGTAAAAGGCTTTAGACACTTTATCAAACAATTTCAGTTCACTATACCTCTTATTGGAATTTTATCACCATTTGCAATCATCACATTCCCTAAGGCAGGTTTCACATTTTAATTAAACTAGAGTCACTAATCATATGGTGGGAAGCACCAGTCAATAATTAATGGTCTAGCATTCTTAAACTTGTTTGAGAACCCTTAGCGTGTGACAAGCATTGTGTGAAAAACCAAGGGTTTTAGGTATACCAGAGTTTTCTTTCAAGGCCTTGATGAGAGCATCCAGTCAGATCGCCTGATAGTCTCATCCTGGTTGGTCCTTGCTGTGGAGTACATTGATGTAGAGGTCATGGCACTTCCTCCACCCTGGTTGTTGGAGCACATTGAGCTTGGAGTCACTGGTTCAGTTCCATCAGCTGAGAGGTGAGCTCTTGCATCTTGGAAGTGGCTCCTTGAACTTGTTTGGCTTAAGGTGAGGATGGAGAATCCAGCACTTGTCCTTCATGTGTCCTTTCTTCTTGCAATGGTCACAGATCAAGATCTTCCTCTCATCCTGCTTGTATGCTTCCTTGTTTGCCACTGCTTCCTCAGCTTGATGGGCCATGGTTAATTCTCCTTTGTTTCCAAAACCCCATAGATCCTTCCTCCTTCTGGATTTAGCGCACACATCATCAAGGTCAGGTAACTTCTCAGCTCTGGGATATGCTTGATAAGGCCTCCATAGGATGGGTTGAGTGTCAGCAGCACCCCAAACACCTTATCCTCCTCACGCCTAGAGTTCAAGGTATCCGGATCAGTGGTGTGAGGTCTAAGGAGCTCCAGCTCTGCCCACAGGGACCTAAACTTGCCAAAGTGAGGTTGGAACTCTGTTTCTCCTTGGCTGAGAGCATTGATAGCTCTCTTTACTTCAAATACTCTGGTGAGGTTGGATTGATTTCCATAAACCTTGTAGAGAGTGTCCCACTGCTTGGTAGACTCACGGTATGAGTAAGACTCCATAATAGCTGGGTCAGTGAGCTTAGGAGGGCCGTGAGAACCATGAGATCCTCCTGACCCCATTTGTCTTCATCAGCTACCACCATCTCCTTTCCATCTTCTCCTTGGACAGTCTGTTTTGGAGCTGTGTAGTTGATACATGACTCCATAAACCTTTTCCTCAAGGGCATTCTTTACCATCCTGGCCCATAAGAGATAATTAATCCCTTTCAAAGTCACAGGAATGGTCAGAGATCTGTTGTTGTCCATCTTCAATTAGCCAGGTACTCAAGCAGAGATATGAGTTTGAAGCAGTGAAGAACACCAAGACAGAGAGAAACAAAAATAAGAATTAAGAACGAGTAAAGCTTGTTTTGCGGAAGAAGAATAGGTTCAAGAGCTTTGATGCTCTGATACCATGAAGATTTGAAGAATAAAGAAGAGATTAAGAGACATTGCAGCAGGAGAGGGAGAAGGAAGAGTTGAGAGAGATAGTATGAATGAGGAATACTCTTATTTCCTTGATTCATTTGCTCTGAATACATGCCTTTAAATAGGCTAAAACAAATGTTAAACAATAGGCAAGTTGACTAGAAAGAAAAGAATAAACAATGAGGCTGATCTTGGCGAGTGCGCGTCCAGCCATGGTGGAAAGGACAGATCTGAGCGTCTCTCTCTCCTTCACACCACCGTGACTTCTTCCTCAGCGGTCTTCTCCATTATTGCGACATCTTCTTTTATTCTAAGGCAAGTTGCATCCTTCATTCTCAAGTATGAACCTTACCTTGTCTTGTAAGACACGTTAGGTCACTCCTTGACCCAAGCATCTGGACAGGTGAGAATCCTTTTCTTGATCATTCGAATGCTTGCCAACCTTGATGTCTTCTTCTTGGTCATTTATGCCTTCATGTCAACATGAAGCAGCTTAGATCAGAGACAACAAAAGTATGATGAGGCGAAAGGGAGAGAGAACAAGTGGAGTGTGTCATCACTGGTGAAAGACGACTTTGAAAAGCTATGGGAGGTGGAATAATCAAGTAAAGGTGGGATCTTTGAAGGAGATAGCCACTGATGGGGTAACTTGTGTAAAGGTGGAGCCTTTAACAGAGATAGCTGAGGGAGATCAGGCAAAGGGAAACAAGTGAAGATCACTCTAGTCTTGGAGAAAGTACGATTGCTTAAGAAGATTGAAGATGTTTATGAGAGCAAGATCAATCTTAGGAGAGTGTATGAAGCCAAGGAGAGGATCTATGGAGTTAATAACCATGAAAGGCTGCTGCACTTGTGGAATGAATTACAAAGGGTTGATGTGGAAGGGAATACTACACAAAGCAAAGATGGTCTCAAGGCTGTCGGAGTATGGAGTCATCATATGGGTGGCTAGTGGAGATGGTTTTAAAGGAGGAACAACTTCTAAAGTTGAGAGGATGTGTGCTCACGGTGGAGAAGTACATAAGAGGATGAGAGATAGGCTATCCATGAGTAGGAGTGATCATGGGCCGACCGGGAGTAAGTGAGAGCTTGGGAAGAGGAGAGGTAGAAAGCTGGCTAAGGTTTTGACGATGAAGAAAAATGAAGCGGTAAAACAGCAGTAAAACGAGTGTGAGTGATGGGGAATCCGGTGGAACAAGAGAGGAGAGTTTTAGAAGTAAAGTTTTATTTCCTTGATTTAATTAGTTCCACAGGATACAATACTTATAGGCAAGTTACAAACAAGTCAAGACAAAGAGAATATAAGTTTAAAATGCATGGTGGGGTTGATAATGACAGGTGTGGCAGCTCTTTCCTTAAGTGAACATGTGACTTATACCATTTTAAATATGTCCACTTACGGAACTCCCAAGCTCCCTTGACCATTCAACAGCTATCTGAGTCGATTTGAATCAGTTCCTTGGCTTCCACTTCATGCTAGGTTAGGCTGCATAACTTGGAGCTCAGGTTGTCAGAATAGCTTGGTTCCCAAGGCTTATGCGGACCAAACTGATTCTTGTTCTCCCATACTAAGCCCATCTTGCTTACTTCTCTTATCTACATTTCTCTCTTTATGTCAATACTCCCCTCAAGCTTAGCCATAAGGTATGGTTAAGCTTGGAACTATGAAGACATCCCTCATTAAAACCTTTTGTGTGAAAAACCCAATGGGACAAAACACACAAGAGGAAAAAGAGTAGATGCTTCATGGCTTGAAGGATCATGATCTGGTCAAGTCATGAGTCCCAATCTTGGATGGATGGACTCACAGACCTTAGTACTTGCTCCTTTGGTGAAGATATCTGCTAGCTGATCTTCACTTCTAGTGTGGTAGAGGATGATCTTCACTCCTTCTGCTTGTCTCAGTGACAATCCACTTCAATGTGTTTGTTCTCTCATGGAAGACTGAGTTGGAGGCTATGTGAATGGCTGCCTGGTTATCACAGTGCATTGTGATTGGTGTTGTTGTCTCAATGCCCAAGTCCTTTAGCAGTTCTGATCCATATAAGCTCACTGGTCAGCTTTCTCATGCTCATATTCTGCCTCAGACTTGAACATGATACAACCTGACTTCTTGCTTTTCCAAGTGACTAGATTGCCTCCTATGAAGGTGCAATAGCCTGTTGTAGACCTCCTGTCCACTCATCACCTGCCCAATCTGCATCACGGTATCCTACAATCTCTGTGCTCTTGTTGCAACCCATCCATACACCTTGACCAGGAGCTTCCCTTAGATATCTTAGAATCCTTTCCACCATATTCCAATGATGAACTTTAGGGGCTTGCATATGTTGACTGACTTGGTTCCTGCAAAGCAAATATCTGGTCTTGTGATGGTAAGATAGATCAGCTTCCCAACCCTTTTCCTATAGAGTTTGAAGTCTCCAAATGGTTCATCTTCAAACTCCCCTCCTATGAACCTTGTACCCTTCTTCTTGGTGTCTTGGCTGTTCTTTCTTTAAGCTTTCCTGCCTCACTTAAGATATCAAGTGTGTACTTTCTTTGAGATAGGAAGAGCCCCTCTTTAGGTGACATATTTCTATCCACAAGTACTTTAACTCAAAATCTTTAATATCAAAAGCAGATTTAAGAAAAGCTTTAGTTGAGATGATACCTTCCTTGTTTTCTGTGATGATGATATCATCTACATAAATTAGAACTGCCACAATCCCTTGCATGCTGGTGAGAGTGAAGAGTGTGTGATCAGGTTCTGATTTAACAAACCCTTTTCCATTAAGGGTTGTACTTAACTTGTGATACCAGGCTCTTGGTGATTGCTTTAATCCATAGATAGCTTTCTTCAATCTTAGGACATTTCCAGGCTTGACCATGTCCTCCATACCAGGTGGTGGTCTCATGTAGACCTCATCTTCTAGCTCTCCTTGAAGAAAGGCATTTTTGACATCCATCTGCCATAAATCCCATTCCAAGTTCACAGTGAAAGTAGGATCCTTATGGTGTGGAGTTTAGCTACTGGTGCAAATGTGTCTAGGTAGTCTTCTCCATAGACTTGAGTGTATCCCTTTGACAAGTCTTGTCTTCTTCCTCTCTGGTTGACCATTTTCCTTGTACTTGATGGTAAAGAGTAGGCTAGTGACTGCTTTCTTTCCTTTAAAGCTCAGTCTCATACCAAGTATCATTCTTGATCATGGCTCCAACTTCATCTCCACGAATCTCTCCACTCATCATGCTCCATTGCTTCTTCATAAGTCTTTGGAACATAATCTTGATCCAGATTGGTGATGAAAGCTACATGCTCTTGAGGATAACTAGCAAAGGAGCAGGCTGCCTGGATAGGATGAGCTCTGCATTGCTGTTGAAGTATACTCTGGTGTTAACCCAATTAGATGGATCTTTTCTCACGGTACTTCTTCTTAATGGCTGAATCTGCTCCTCTATTACTGCCTCTTCCTGTATTGACATGAAGACATGTATTGACATGGAGTCATGGAGATAGAAAGATGCATCAAGCGTGTAAAAGAAGATTACTTGGTGTAGACTCCATTCGTACAGCCTTGACACACAGGAAGCCAATACAACCTAGCTTACCTTGGAAGGCAAGAGTTCAAACTTCGTCCAGCTTGTGCTCAAGAGTCAATCAGACCGTTGGCAAAGATCAGAGGCAAGTTGGAGTTTTAAATTGGCCAAAGTCACATGTTCCATTTAGAGGAGAGGAGGAGAGCCGTTCGAGGTGTTGTCACTTTCAGCCTAGTTTGCAACACATTTCTTTAGTATTATTCTCTTTGTTTGTATCCCATCTCTCTGCCTTTAAATATTGTAACATTGTGAACTGAATAATCTAAGGAAATCATATCCTTCTTTTCTTATTAGCAAACTCTCTCTCTCTCTCTCTCTCCAGGCTCATCTCTCTCTCTCCTTTCTTCATTGTTCTTCACTCTGTTCATTTACTTTCATGGTATCAGAGCTTTATGCTCTTGAGAACCTCAATCACTTCATAAACACTCTTTACTTACCTTTCTCAGATTCATCTGGTTATTTTCTTAAAAATCTCTCCAAATTTCTTTTATCCAGTGGGTAATAAAACTCTGTTCTTGAGTGTTCTTGGCTGTACTCACTCTGTTCTGTCTCTATTTCATTTTCTTGAGAGTTTATCTTGATTCTAGACTTAAGTTCTCTCATTTCCAGAGCTTAGTTCTCTCAAATCCAGCCTTGAAAATTCAAAATTGTTCTTGGCTGTTGTAAGAAATGGAGCACCACAGGCTGTTCTTATCCCATGTACACTCAAGGGACAGGAAACTACATCACCTGGTCCAGGATGACCAGAGCAGCCCTTGGAGGGAAGAGGTCTTTGGGAGCATGTTATCTCAAGTTCAGCTCAAAGCAGATCACCCAAGGAGAAGATGGCAAGGAGATTGTAGTGGTAGATGAAGGCAAATGGGGTCAGGAAGATCTCATGGTGCTGTCTATCTTGCATAGCTCTCTTGATGGTCCACTTATGGACACTTACACTGTACAACTCCAAGCAGGTTGTGGGATACTCTGCAAAGAGTGTATGGTAACACTTCAAACCTTACCAGGATCTATGAAGTGAAAGAGCCATTAACACCTTGCAGCAAGAAGAAGGAGACTTCACCAAACACCTTGGGAAGTATAGCCAGCTTTGGTCTGAGCTGGAGATGCTAAGGCCAAGCTCCAATGACCTGAGAGACACTTGAAGCCAGCGTGAGCAAGACAAGATCTTTGGACTGCTCTTCACACTCAGCCCAAACTTCAATGATGTGGTCAGACACATTTGTTGACATGAAGCAAATAATGAGAAGCCTATTACATCAGTAAAGACACACACAGAGAATGCAAGGGAATACAAGGTTGATGAAGTGATCAAATGAATGCTGTCAGGTACAAGTCAAAGAGTGACCTAGAGTAACTTGCAAGGCAAGTGAAATAAATACTCGACCAGGAAAGGCATTTAAATCAATCAGGAATGAAGAAGAAGTGTCGACACTTGAGGAGGAGAATCCGTGAGAAGAAAGAAGAAGAAGGAGCCGTTGTGACCAGTCACTTTCACCATGGCTGGGCGAGCCAGCCGGCAGTTCTCCTATTTGTTTATTCCTTGCTTGTACTTTCTCTCAATTATTTTATTGCTTCTCTGTGCCCACTGCGAGAGCTTGTTGCTCTTTAAATAGTGTGTAATAGGTTCCTAAATCTATACAAGAAAATATGTTTCTCTTCAGACTCAAAACTCTCTCTCTCTCTCAGTTCTAATAAGCCCTCATCTTCTTGTTCTTAATCTTCTTACTCTTCTTCATAAATCTTCCTTAATCTTCTTACAAATTATCATGGTATCGAGCAACAAAGCTCTTGAACCTACTCTGTTTCATAAATACTCTGTTTTTACTCATATTCATCTCTTAAATCCTTCTCTCTCCTGTTCTTGTGTTCTTGGCGAGTGAAGGCAAAGATGGATGCAACAACAACCGAACTCTCAGCATTCTGTGACCTTAAAGGGAGTTAATTACCTCTTATGGGCCAGGATGGTGAAATGCTGGAGGAAAAGGTTTATGGAGCCATGTCTCAGCGAAGCAGCTCCAAAACAAACTATCCAGGAGAGATGGAAAGGAGAGGTGGTAGGCTGATGAAGACAAATGGGGCCAGGAAGATCTCATGGTGCTCACAGCCCTCCTTAGCTCCTGGAACCAGCTATTATGGAGTCTTACTCATACTGTGAGACCACCAAGCAGCTGTGGGATACACTCTACAAAGTGTATGGAAATGTCTCCAACCTTACTAGAGTCTTTGAAGTGAAAAGAGCCATCAATGCTCTTAGTCAAGGGGATGAAGAGTTTCAACCCCATTTAGGCAGAGTACAGATCTCTCTGGGCAGAGCTGGAGTTATTAAGACCTCACACACTGATCCAGCCACTCTCTTAACAAGTGTGAAGAAGACAAAGTGTTTGGACTACTGCTCCTCTAAACCCATCTTATGGAAGTCTGGTTAAGCACATCTTGAGAGCTGATAAGCTACCTGACCTGGATGAAGTATGTGCTCAAATCCAGAAGGAGGAAGGCTCAGTAGGCTTGTTTGGGAGTAAAGGAGACTTAACCATGGCTCACCAAGCTGAAGAAGCGTGGCAAACAAGGCACAAGCGGGATGAGAAGAAGGTCTTGATATGTGACCATTGCAAGAAGAGGCCACATGAAAGACAAGTGCTGGATTCTCCACCCTCACTTAAGCCCAACAAGTTCAAGGAGCCCGCTTTCAGGATGCAAGAGCTCACCTTTCAACTGATGGGAATGAACCGGTGACTCCAAGCTCGTGTGTTCTAACAACAATGGTGGAGGAAGTGCTATGGCCTCTACATCAATGTACTCCACAGCAAGGACCAACCAGGATGAGATAATCAATGCTCTCATCAAGGCCTTGAAAGACAACTCTGGTATACCTAAAACCCTTGGTTATTCACACAATGCTTGTCCTGCGCTGAGAATTCTAGAAACATTTTTAAAATACTAGGCCATTGATTATTGACTCTGGTGCTTCTCACCACATGATTAGTGATTCTAGTTTAATTAAAAATGTGGAACCAACACTAGGAAATGTGATGATAGCAAATGGTGATAAAATTCCTATAAGAGGTATAGGTGAATTGAAATTGTTTGATAAAGTTTCTAAGGCATTTTACATGCCCACCTTCAAACTTGGTTTTACTGTTAAAAAGTTCACCAATGATCTAAACTGTCATGTTACATTCACTCCTAATGAAGTTTATTTTCAGGATATTGAGTCAAGTAAGTTGCTTGGCAAGGGTGTAACCAAGGGAGACTTGTATTTGCTTGAGGACACTTTCGGCCAACTTCTGATTTATCTTGCTGTTTCAATTCTGTTTCTCAATTCCCAAAGATGTAATATGGCATGCTAGATTAGGACATCCTCATTCTCGTGCCTTGAACATCCTGTTACCTAGCATTTCTTTTAAAAGTGATTGTGAGGCTTGTATCTTAGGAAAGCATTGTAAGAGTGTCTTTCTAAATCAATGACCATCTATGATAATTGCTTTGATTTAATTCATTCTGATGTGTGGACTGCCCTTGTGCATCTAGAGAACAACATAAATACTTTGTGACATTCATAGATGAAAAATCTAAATACACATGGATCACACTGTTGCAATCAAAAGATAGGGTGCTAGAAGCTTTTAAAATTTTCAGAACTATGTCACTAACCATTTCAATGTTAAGATTAAGATTCTTAGATCAGATAATGGTGGTGAATACACTAGCACAGCCTTGAAACAACATCTAGCTGCCCATGGGATCATCCAACAAACCAGTTGCCCTACACACCTCAACAAAATGGTGGCTGAGAGAAAGAATAGGCACCTAATGGAGGTAGCTAGGAGCATGATGTTCCATGGTAATGTGCCTAAAGATTTTGGGGAGATGCAGTAGTCACTACCTACCTTATCAACCGCACACCTACAAGAGTGCTTCAAGATGCCACTCCTATGAGGTACTGACCAAAACTAAACCTAAAATAGATCATTTGCGTGTGTTTGGGTGTGTGTGCTTTGTCTTAGTTCCAGGAGAACTCAGAAACAAGTTAGAGGCCAGAACACAAAGGCAATGTTTATTGGATATTCAACACATCAGAAAGGGTACAAATGCTATGTTCCAGACACTAGGAGAGTGTTAGTCTCCAGGGATGTCAAGTTCATAGAATCAACAGGCTATTATGAGGAGCGAGTTGGGGAGAACTCAGGATCTATCTCAATGCCTCGAGCCAGAGCCAACAACTTGAGAGTAATCATGGAAAGACTTGGCATCAGTTTACCAAGGGAACCAGAGAAGGTCAGGGAGGAACCAACACAAGCTGTAGAAGAGGCAGTAGAAGATGTGGAAGTTACTCATCCTGATCATGAGGGGTAATGGAAATGATGAGCAGTCTGCGCCAGCTCACCTGAAGACACTCAGGAGTTCATGATCAAGATGAGATACAATCAGAATCTGACACTGAGATTCAAGTGGAGGCAGACCATGGAAATGAAGCAGAACCTGAGCAAGTACAGCCCTTGAGAAGGAGCACAAGGATCAGGAGACCAGCTTCAAATGGATCAACACAGTATACTTCAATGCTGAGGCTGTAGCTCATCCAACCAGTGCTGTTTGCTCGCTTGCATTATCGAGAAAAGCACCAAGCATTTATCAGTGAGTTGGATCAAGAATATATTCAAGGACATATGAAGAGGCTATGCAACATGAGGAATGGAGAGCATCGGTTGGAGATGAGATGGGAACCATGGTTAAGAATGACACATGGTTTGAGACAGCTCTCCCCAAAGGAAAGAAAGCAGTAACCAGCAGGCTGTTATATACAATCAAGTATGGAGCCAATGGCAAGAAGAAAGAAGGAGACAAGATTAGTGGCAAGAGGATACACTCAGGTCTATGGTGAAGATTATCTAGACACCTTTGCACCAGTGGCTAAGCTGCATACTATAAGGATCCTCTATCTCTTCTTGTCAATCTTGAGTGGGATCTATGGCAGATGGATGTGAAGAATGCATTCCTTCAAGGAGAGTTGGAAGATGAAGTCTATATGAGACCACCTCACAGTGCAGAAGATATGGTGAAACCAGGAAATGTCTTAAGACTAAAGAAGGCCATCATGGCTTAAAGCAATCTCGAGCCTGGTACCACAAACTAAGCACAACACTCAATGGGAGAGGTTTTGTGAAGTCTCAAGCAGACCATTCTCTATTCACTCGACCAGCAGTCAAGGCATTGTAGTCATCTTGGTGTATGTGGATGATATCATCATCCTTTGGTAGTAACCAGGAAGGTATCTCCTCAACTAAAGCTTTCCTAAAACTGCCTTTGATATTAAGGACTTGGGAGAGTTAAAGTACTTCTAGGTTGAATTGTGCCGATCAAGGAGGGCCTCTTCTTATCCCAAAGTACACATGATATCTTAAATGAGGCAGGAGATCTCGGAGGAGGTAGACAGGCCAAGACACCATTAGAAGAAGGTTACAAGGTGCTGCGAGAGGGGGGTATGATGCAACTCCCTTCAGCGATGTCGAAGTATAGAAGAATGGTTGGGAAGCTCATCTATCTCACTATCACTAGGCCAGATGTGTGCTTTGCAGTGATGAACCAAGTAAGCCAGCATATCAAGCCCCAAGATACATCACTGGAACATGGTGGAAAGAATCTTAAGGTACTTAAGAACAGCACCTGGTCAGGGGAGTATGGATGGCGTAACAAGAGCACTGAGGTTGTGGGGTATTGTGATGCTGATTGGGCTGGAGATAGAGTGGACAGAAGATCAACCACAGGCTATTGCACCTTTATTGGAGGGAATCTGGTCACATGGAAGAGCAAGAAGCGAGAAGGTGGTGTCTTGTTCAAGTCTTTGGCAGTATAGATCAATGAGAAGCTTACAAGTGAGCTCATATGGATCAAGGGACTGCTAAGAGACTTGGGGATTGAAATCACCACACCAATGACCATGCATTGTGATAACCAGGCTGCAATACACATTGCATCCAATTCAGTCTTTCATGAGAGGACAAAGCACATAGAAGTAGACTGCCACAAGGTAAGACGGTGGAACAGCGAGATCCTCCCATGCTATACAGAAGTGAAGATCAACTTGCTGACATCTTCACCAAGGCTGCAAGCATCAAGGTCTGTGAGTTCATTCATCCTAAGCTTGGACTCATAGATCTCACATGTCACTGATCCTCTCACCATGGAGTGTTCTACTCTTTTCCTTTGCTTGGTTTTTATCCCAAGTGGTTTTCCAAGTAAAGGTTTTAATGAGGAATGCTTCATGGTTTCCAACCTGACCAATCTCTATGGTCAAGCTTGAGGAGATGTTGACATGAAGCAAATAATGAAGCCTATTACATCAGTAAAGAGACACACGAGAGAATGCAAAGGGAATACAAGGTTGATGAAGTGATCAAATGAATGCTGTCCGTCAAGTCAAGAAGTGACCTAGAGTAACTTGCAAGGCAAGTGAAATACTCGACCAGGAAAGGCATTTAAATCAATCAGGAATGAAGAAGAAGTGTCGACGCAGGAGGAGAATCGCATGAAGAAGAAAGAAGAAGGAGAGCGTTGTGACCAGTCACTTTCACCATGGCTGGGCGAGCCAGCGAGCCAGATTCTCCCTATTTGTTTATTCCTTGCTTGTACTTTCTCTCAATTATTTTATTGCTTCTCTGTGCGCGAGCTTGTTGCTCTTTAAATAGTGTGTAATAGGTTCCTAAATCTATACAAGAAAATATGTTTCTCTTAGGACTCAAAACTCTCTCTCTCTCGGATTCTCGCCCTCATCTTCTTGTTCTTAATCTTCTTACTCTTCTTCATAAATCTTCCTTAATCTTCTTACAAATTATCAACATTTTAAGAAAAGGAGCTTCAAGCTATGATTGTTGGAATTCATGAGTGTTTGTCTCATGTCAAGAAGTATTCAGTTAACTTGTAACAGATCCTTCAATACCAACAGGAACTCACCATTCAAAGGAAGAGACAACCAACTAGTGGTTGAATCCTCTTAAACATAGCTTAAATACACAACAAATGTCCTAGAGAGTACACTGGTTATATGAAGCAAAGAAGCTCTAGTTTGAATCTATCCTTCTGCAGTAACACAACACTTTGAGTTGTGTACTTAAGATGAAGTGGATTTAGAATCAGTAATCTAGGCTTAAGAGAAGATAAAAAGAAGAGTTTTAGAGTGAGTTTTACAAGTAGGCTGCCTAAGAGAAGAGAGTTAAGGCAGCCTCTAAACCATAACTCTAAACTCCTTACATTGTGAATATTGTTTAGACACAAGAAAGGTAGAGAACCATGAAATTAGATTGAGAGAACGTATTGATACTAGATAACTTGTTACAAGAATGGTGCAGCCTTTAAATAGGCAATCACTTACAATAAACAAAAGATTAAATCAGGGAACACTAAACAACTAATATAATGGGGAAATGGAAGAGTCGGAGGATATGGACAAGGGAGGCACGACCAGAAGCAGAAAGAAGAGAGCAGGGAGAGATTGGCTGCTTGCTTGGAGTGAAGTGGCAGGCCATTTGTTTCTAAAGCAACCCATGTGACTTCTTCTTTTTCAAACCAGCCTCTCTTATTTAAATTCAAACATGTTTTCTTGACTTCTCAGAGTCTCCCACGTCCATATTGTCTCCCCAACTCCTTTCTTGCCTTGCAAGATAAGCTAAATCAATGATGATAGCTTGTGGAGCAAGATTGTGCATACAAGCCTAAATCGGTTTCTCTTGATGCACTTGTCTTTGATCATGAACTAACTCCTTTCCTCTGGTTATTCTCTTCTTCATTTCAACACTCCCCTCAAGCTTGACCTTAGGAGATCCTTGGGCAAGCTTGGAACAGAGATGCTTGCCTCATTTAAAACCTGCGTGGAAAACCTCATGGGAAAAAACCATCACTTAGGAAAAGAGTCAACTACCCTCAGCTTAGGGATTAGCCAGTGGGTTTATGTGTCTTATGATCAAGTTTAGGGACTCATAAACCCTGGATCATGGCCTTACTTCAATGGCAAGCAGGCACCAATGCCTTTCTTGCTTCACACTCAACTTCTTGGAACTCTCCATGTGGCTGGTTCTTTGTCTCCCCTTTCTTCTGACCTCTTGCCATCATCAAGGTTTGATCATGACCAGACTCTTCTCATGAGGTCCAAGTATCTGATTCAAAAATGCATACACACTTGCATCAATTCTCAAGGGGAAAACCTATTCAGCCAGAATAAGTAACTTAGGTACTTCCCTTTATTGAAATAAATATAGGAATGACCAGAAGAAGAAGCTGGTTGATGATCCAGGATAAGTTCATCAAGAAACCAATTTGGTTCTGTTTTGTACAGGCTCTAACCATGGCTACCACTGCTAACGACTTGCAAGGCAAAGAATGAGTTGTGGAGGACTTATAGACGTTGGGAACATCTGAGAAGTCAGTAAACATGTTTGAATTTAAATAAAGAGGCTGGTTTGAATTTGAAAAGAAGAAGTCACATGGGTTTGCTAGGGCTTGACCCCTAGACCTGTCACTTTCACTCAACCAGGCTGTGCAAACCTCTCTCCATCTCTTTCTCTACCTCCAGTGGTGTACTATCCTTGTCCATATCCTCCTGGCCTCTTCCATTTCCCCATTATATTAGTTGTTTAGTCATTCCCTTGTTTAATCCTTGTTTATTGTAAGTGATTGCCTATATAAAGGCTTCACTCCTCTTGTAACAATCATCGGTATCAATACAAGTTCTTTCAGTCTAATTTCGTGGCTCTCTCCTTTGCTTGTGCAAACAATATTCACAATGTAAAGAGTTTAGAGTTATGGTTTAGAGGCTGCCATCTCTTTCCTTAAGGCAGCCTAATACTTGTAAAACTTCACAAACTCTTCTTTATCTCATGCTGGCTTCAGCTTACTGATTAAAATCCTCTTCATCAAGTACACAAACTCAAAGTGTTGTGTTACTACTGAGAAGGATAGATTCAAACTAGAGATTCTCAACTACATAACAGTTTACTCTCTAGGATCTTGGTTATAGTATGAGAGCTGTGAGAGGATTCAACCACCAGTTGGTTGTCTCTTCCATTGAGGGGTGAGTTCCTTGTTGACATGAAGCAAATAAGAGATTCAATATCAGACATGAACCTATAGAAGCATTGATGAAGAAAGCAAAGCAGAACGTTTGTGGTATGATCAAAGAACTACTGTCATTTTCAAGTTATGATCACTCAACCTCAGGTGGCTTGCAAGACAAAGAGAAAGACTTAGCCTAAGAGCAGTATTTAAATGAGCTAGAAGTGTGGAGCATGTAACACAGTAGAGACGTTAGGAAGTGTCGCGGGTGGACTTAAGGAGAATCGAGGAGGGAGAGCCGTTGTGAAGGTCACCACTCGGCTTACCGAGGCGAGGCGAACTCTCTCCCATTTGTTTTTCATGCTGTTGTACTATCTCTTAATGTTTAGCTTGACCATCTTGCTTTTAAATAGGCTGTAACATGTTACAAATTTATCTAAGGAAATATGTTCCTCTTTAGTCATTCATCTCTCTCTTTCTGAACTCTCTCTCTCTCTTTATCTCTCTCCAGTTCAAATCCTTCTTGCTCATAATCTGCAACACAAATCTACCCTATTCTTCTTATAATCTTTCATGGTATCGAGGCAACAAGCTCTTGAACCTACTCTTCTTCATAAATACTCGTTTCTTAATTCTCTCATCTCTTAAATCCTTCTCCTCTCTGTTCTTGTTTGGCGGTGACAAAGAATCAGATACTTAGCAACAACAACAACGGACTCTCAGCATTCCTGTGACCTTAAAGGGAGTTAACTACCTCTTATGGAGGATGGTGGAAATTACCCTTGGAGGAAAAGGTTTATGGAGCCATGTCTCAGCAGAAACAGCTCCAAAACAAACTATCAGGAGAAGATGGAAAAGAGATGGTGGTAGCTGATGAAGGTAAATGGGGTCAGGAAGATCTCATGGTGCTCACAGCCCTCCTTAGCTCCCTGGAACCAGCATTATGGAGTCTTACTCATACTGTGAGACCACCAAGCAGCCTGTGGGATACACTCACAAAGTATATGGAAATGTCTCAACCTTACTAGAGTTTTGAGTGAAAAGGGCCATCAATGCTCTCAGCCAGGAGATGAGGAGTTTCAACCTCATTTAAACAAGTATAGGTCTCTTTAGGCAGAGTTGGAGTTACTAAGACCTCACCAACTGATCCAGCCACCCTCTTCAAAGTAGAAGGGACAAAGTGTTTGGTCTATTGCTCCTCTAAACCCATCTTATGGAAGCCTGATTAAGCACATCTTGAGAGCTGATAAGCTACCTGACCTGGATGAAGTATGTGCTCAAATCCAGAAGGAGGAAGGCTCAGTAGGCCTGTTTGGGAGTAAAGGAGACTTAACTATGGCTCACCAGCTGAGGAAACTTGTGGCAAACAAAGGCTTACAAGCAGGATGAGAAGAAGGTCTTGATATGTGAGCATTGCAAAGAAAAGGCCACATGAAAAAGTAAGTCTGGATTCTCCACCCTCACCTTAAGCAAACAAGTTCAAGGAGCCGCGCTTTCAGGATGCAGAGCCCCTCTCACTGATGGAAATGAACCGGTTGACTCCAAGCTGGTTGTGCTCCTAATAATAATGGTGGAGAAGTGCTATGGCCTCTACATCAATGTACTCCACGACAAGGACCAACCAGGATGAGATAATCAGTGCTCTCATCAAGGCCTTGAAAAAAGATAACTCTATTACCTAAAACTCTTGGTTTTCTGTGTATGCTTTGAAGTTCTGAAACATTTTGAAATAGACCATTGATTGTTCGTTGGCTTCTGCTGTGGGTTAGTGATGGTTTAATTAAAATGTGAAACAATGAGGGGAATGTGATGAACAATAGGTGATAAAATCACTATAAGGTATTTCAGGTGAATTGAGTTGTGATAAAGTATCTAAGGCTACATACCCACTTTGCTTCAGCCTGTGAGGCTTACAAATGATTTAAATTGTGCATTGCCACAAAGTTTTCAGGATATTGATGGAAAGTGGTTGCGGAAGGGCAAGGGAGACTTGTATTTGCTTGAGGACACTTTCGGCCAACCGATTTATCTTGCTATCAATTACGTTTTCTCAATTCCCTAAAGATGTAATATGGCATGCTAGATTAGGACATCCTCATTCTCGTGCCTTGAACATCCTGTTACCTAGCATTTCTTTAAAAGTGATTGTGAGGCTTGTATCTTAGGAAGCATTGTAAAGTGTCTCTAAATCAATGACCATCTATGATAATTGCTTTGATTTAATTCATTCTGATGTGTGGACTGCCTTGTGCATCTAGAGAACAACATAAATACTTTGTGACATTCATAGATGAAAATCTAAGTACACATGGATCCTGTATTCTGTCAAAAGATAGAGGTCTTTAGAAGCTTTTAAAATTTTCAAAACTATGTCACTAACCATTTCAATAAGATTAAGATTCTTAGATCGGATAATGGTGGTGAATACACTAGCACAGCCTTCAAACAACATCTAGCTGCCCATGGGATCATCAACAAACTGTTGAGATGAAGCAATGAAAGACCAGGAAG
Source organism: Brassica carinata (assembly GCA_016771965.1). Taxonomy (NCBI): domain Eukaryota; kingdom Viridiplantae; phylum Streptophyta; class Magnoliopsida; order Brassicales; family Brassicaceae; genus Brassica; species Brassica carinata. The sequence goes on from JAAMPC010000224.1 coordinate 46,066, forward strand.
ATCAAAGGAAGAGCATTGGCGCCAGCAAAGATAATTTGAATCTACCTTGGGAATCAAGGCAATCCGTCTGAGACTTGGGAACCAAGGAACTAATGTGCAACTAATGTGCCTTATGAAATCAAAGTTGAAGAAGTCCAAGGTGATTAAATAATAGCTGGATGTCGGCAAGGCTGAAGATGAACGTTGGGTGGTGTGGACCACTTGGTCACATGCTGGTGGCTGGCTGAAGAGAGAGCGTTGGCGTCTGTCCTTTCAAGCTCCACTCGCAGCTCTTCCTTCTCTTTGTTTATTCTTTTCTTTGTCTCCTTGTGTCCTGATTTGGTCTTTAAATATTGTTGTATGAGCTACTCTTTGGTTAAGCAATCAGCGAGCTCTTTAGTTGCTTCACTCTCTCTCATGAATTCTCTTATCTCTCTCTCTTGTTCTTGCTTTCGGTTTCCAGCAAATAACTCTCTTAAATCTCTTAATCTCACATGGTATCAGAGCATTCCAGCTCTTGAGACCTAAATCTCACTATTCTAAACACATTCTTCCGAAATCTACTCATTTCCACTCTGTTTCTCTTTTATTCTCACCAACAATCTTTTCTCTTTCTCGATTTGAATCGAGATGGATATGGACAATGGGAAGGTGAAGGTGAAGGTTCCAGTTGCTCTCAATGGAGTCAACTATCTACTGTGGTCAAGGCTAGTTAAGACAGCCTTAGGAGGAAGGTCTTTGGTCTCATGTAGCTGAAGGCAAGTCCTCTAAACCCAGCCTAGGAGAGGATGGTAAAGAAGTGGTGTGGTGATGATGGCAAATGGGATCAGGAGGATCTCATGGTGTTGACTATCATTCAAGGAAGCCTTGATACACCAATCTTGGAAGCTTACTCCTGTGAAACTTCCAAGGAGCTATGGGATACTCTACAAAAGGTTTATGGTAACATTTCTAACCTTAGTAGAGTATTTGAAGTGAAGAAAGCCATTAACTCTCTCCAGCGAGGACTGGGACTTTACCAAACATTTTGGGAAGTTTAGAGCCTTATGGGCAGAGCTAGAGATGTTAAGGCCAGCTACTGTTGATGCAAGTGTTCTAAGCAGAAGAGCAAGACAAGGTCTTTGCCTTACTCCTCACACTGCATCAAGCTACAATGATCTGATTAAGCACATACTCGAGCTGAGAAGTTACCCACTCTTGAAGAAGTGTGATTCAAAGAGAGCAGGGTCTGTGGATCTATTGGAGGAAAAAGCGAGCTTGTCCTTGGAAACCAAGCTGAAGGTGTTGCAAACAAAGGGTCTTACAAGGCGAAGACAAGAAAGTGTGGGTTTGTGATCATTGCAAGAAGAAGGGTCATGGAAGAGACAAATGCTGGATCCTGCATCCCCATCTCAAGCCTCGAAGTTCAGGACTCCTCACAATGATGCAAGAGCTCACTTCTCTGGTGAAATGGAGCCATCCAGTTCCACACACCTGCTTGAAGAAGGCAGCAAGCAGCAACAAAGCTATGAGTTCTGCGCATGGAGATTTCATCAAGAGGTCTGAGATTGATGCACTGATCAAAGCCCTCAAGGAGAACTCTGGTAACACCCTTGGTATCTCTCTAAATGCATGCATTGATGGTATATCTTTGAATGCTTCAGAATGCTCAAAACTGTCTAAACCACTTGTGATTGATTAAGTGCTAGTCATCATATGATTAGTGACTTAGAACTGATTAGTAACATTGCTCAGCAAGTGGGTCATGTAATGGTAGCTAATGGTGCAAAGGTTCTAATGTAAGGAGTAGGAGATCTTAAACTATTTAACAAGGATTCTAAAGCCTTTTACATGCTACATTCACCTCTAATTTGCTATCTGTTAAAGAGCCACCAATGACTTGAATTGCAATGTTATTTTCCTCTAATGAGGTTTATTTTCAGGATCTTTGAGACTAGTAGGTTGCTGGGCAAAGGTGTGACAAAGGCGACTTATACTTGCTTTCAAGGACACTAAGCTTGCTACTGATTTATCTGTTGCTTTAAATTCTATTCGATTTCCCTAAGGATGTATTATGGCATGCTAGATTGGGACACCCCATTACAGAGCCTTGAACATCATGTTGCCTAGTATCTTGTTTAAGTCTGATTGTGAAGCTTGTATCCTAGGAAAGCATTGCAAATCTGTTTTACAAGATCAAGTACTATTTATGAGAGCTGCTTTGATTTGATTCATTCTGATGTGTGGACAGCCCCTTGTGCCTCTGAAAACGACATAAGTATTTTGTGACTTTTATTGATGAAAAATCAAAGTATACCGGATCACGCATTGCTGCAATCTAAAGATAGGGTGTTAGAAGCTTTTATAAACTTCGAATCATGTAACTAACCATTACAATGCCAAGATCAAAATTTTTAGATCAGATAATGGAGGGAATATACAAGCCATTCTTTCAAGCAACATCTGGCCAAACATGGAGTGATTCACCAAACCAGCTGCCCATACACACCTCAGCAAAATGGTGTAGCTGAGAGAAAGAATAAGCCACCTTATGGAGGTTGCAAAAGCATGATGTTCCACACAATGTGCCAAAGAGGTTTTGGGAGATGCTGTCATGACAGCTTGTTATCTGATCAATAAAATCCCACCAAAATCCTGAAGACCAGTCTCACATGAGGTATTGAACAAACAAAACCCTCCATTGATCACCTTGGTTATTTGGTTGCTTGTGTTTTGTCTTGATTCAGGACAACAAAACAGCTAGAACCAAGGTACGAGCAATGTTCATGGGTATTCACCAAACCAGAAGGGGTATAAGTGCTATTCACCGAAACCAGGAGGGTTCTTATCTCAAGAGATGTGAAGTTTGCTGAGTACAAAGCTATCATGATGAGAAGAGTTGGGAGGAAGTCAAGAACTTGTCTCAATCCAGCTGAGATAGAGTGACAAACTTGAGGGAGAATCATGGAAAGTATTGGTATAAGCATACCAGTGAAGAGGCGCCTACACCACCCACAGGCCAAGACCACTCACCAGATGCTGATGATGAGGCTGACTCCAGCTTCTCCTCTCTTGTTCCTGAGGGGAAAACTGAACAGCAGCAACACGAGGGTCCAAGTTCAGTGTCTCATGATCAAAGGAGCAGCAAGAAGGTTCAGCGGTGGAAGCAGGATGATGATGAACAGTCCATAAATGATGAGGCCAGAAGTCAGAACCTAACCAAGTTCAGCTAAGGAAGTACTAGAATCCGGTATCCTCCTTCTAGCTGGATGAACCAAGGGTGTACTACAATCTTGGTAGCTCATCCTATACAAGCAGTGTGCTCCTTGGCTCGGTATCCTCAAGAACATCAGCGTTCATTGGAGAATTGGATCGGAGTACATACCAAAGTCATATGATGAGGCTATGGCAATAAAAGAATGGAGAGAATCAGTAGGAGAAGAGATGGGTGCTATGGAGAAGAATGGAACCTGGTTTGAAGCTGAACTTCCCAAAGGCAAGAAGGCAGTGACCAGCATGCTGATATTCACAATAAAGTACTTAGCCAATGGGAACGAGAGGAAGAAAACCAGGCTGGTAGAGGCTACACTCAAGTGTATGGTGAAGACTATCTTGAAACTTTGCACCCGATAGCAAAGCTACACACCATAAGGATCTGCTTTCTGTTGTGAATTTGGAATGGGATCTTTGGCAAATGGATGTCGAGAATGCATTCTTACAAGGTGAACTAGAAGATGGAAGTATACATCGCCCACCACCTGGTATGGAAAGCATGGTCAAGCTGTAATGTCTTTGAGGCTGAGAAAGCAATATATGGTGCAGAAACAATCTCCAAGAGCCTGGTACCACAAACTAAGCTCAACGAATGGAAGAGGATTTGTGAAATCAGAAGCTGATCACACCCTTACCTTAACCAGCCAGCAAGGGATCATTGTCATTCTCATCTATACATGTGGATGATATCATCATCATGACACAGTGATAAAGAGGAATCAACTCGACCAAAGCTTTCCTTAAAGGCTGACATTTGACATCGAGGACTTGGGAGAGCTCAGTATTTCCTAGGGATTGAGATGTGTAGATCAAGGAAGGACTGTTCCTGTCCCAAAGGAAATACACCCTTGGCGATGTTAAAAGAAGGTGGTGACCTTGGTGGTAGAACAGCTAAAACACCACTTGAAGATGGGTATAAAGTGATGCGTGAGGGAGATTGAAGACAAGACATATGGAGATGTAAAAGCACTATAGGAGGATGGTGGGAAACTGATGATATATCTCACTATCACAAGGCCTGATATATGCTGCAGATCAACCAAGTTAGCCAACACATGCAAGCTCCCAAGATGCACCATTGGAGCATGGTTGAAAGGATTCTAAAGGTACCTAATGAAAAGGGATGCCGCAAGAGGAGCCATGAGAGCTGCTATATGATGCAAATGATTTGAACTCATGATCTGTCCTGAAGCCATTGGTTGTGATGTGTAACTTTTACACCTCTTCAGCTCTTTTACCTTTTTGTTTTGTTTTTACAGCAGCAAAGTAAAAAAAATTTTGTGTATTTGTGTTTATTGAATTTGAGTTCAGATTTCATACACCATTTACTTTGTCTTGGTTTAAACCAATGTTCTAAAAAATCATTTAGGTATCGACGGCGCATAGTCATCCGTTTAGTTGGCAAATCAGACTTCAACAAAATGATATTTTAGAAATTCTAAAAATCAGTCTTAAATCAGTCTAGACGTTCAAAATGATATTTTTCTTAAACAGTAGTCTTAACAATCTTTCACGAGGCTTGCCGTGAATCACGTTCTACCTATTGCCTGATAATGACAAAACACAAGAATACAGAAACCCCAACGTTAAGTTGAAAATATCTACTCTCAAAATATCAATTACGGAAGGAAAAATATCTACATCACATCAGATGTCAATGTTATTATTGTTAAAGCTTGACTTTCTGTACATTACATTCTCTAA
>JAAMPC010000225.1:0-50984 GCA_016771965.1 Brassica carinata
AGTTAACCCAAGATGACATGGAGTTTACTAAGCACTTGGGGAGGTTCAGGACACTGTGGTCTGAGCTGGAGATGTTGAGACCAAGCACGGTTGATCAGAGCTTCTAAATGAGAGGCGTGAGCAGGATAAGGTCTTTGGGTTGTTGCTCACATTGAGCATAAGCTACAATGGTCTCATTCAACACATGCTAAGGTCCGGCTACCTGACCTTGAGGATGTTTGTGCTCGAATCTGAGAGCAGGGCTCAATGGGTTTGTTTGGAGGCAAGGAGACTTATCTCTTGCAAATGCTGTGCAATCTGACCGAAAAGAGCCTCCACAAGCTAACAAAGCTGGCTACAACAAGTATGAGAAGTTCAATGGGAACTGTGATCATTGCAAGAGGTATGGGCACAAGAAGATTCAGTGCTGGATACTCCATCCCCAAAGCCGCCCAAGTTCATAAAGGAGAGAGCAAGAGCTCATATGACTGAAGGATCAAGCGGGAGCCATCCAACAAAGGAGCTGAGGTGGAGAACCGTGAAGGAAATGGAAAAGCTTTGGTGACCTATACTGGAACTAGCAACCCGAGGCAATGATCAAGACTTCATCAGGAGGTCCGAGATGGATGCACTCATCAAAATGCTCAAGGATAATGGTAACATTCATGGGCAGTCATTTGGTGCTTCTTTGATTGCTAGAACTATAGAAATGACTCACGGTGAGGCTGAGATTGCTAGGACTGATAGTAAGGCTGGAATTGAGCAGTACATTGATAGAAATGCTAGGATGAATGCATATAGATCAAACTGTATCTGCCATCATGCTAGCAATGCATACAAACCATTGATTATAGATTCAGGTGCATCTCATCATATGATTAGTGACACCAACCTGATTAAAGATATAGAACCTACTAATGGATGTGTGATGATTGCAAATGGAGATAAGATACCTATTAAGGGAATAGGAAACTTAAAGCTATTTGATAAAAACACTAGAGCATTTTACATTCCTGAATTCACATCAAATCTACTTTCAGTTAAGAAATGTACTACTGATTTGAATTGCAATGTTATATTCAGTCCTAATGATGTGAAGTTTCAGGATATTGAGAGCAGCCAATTGATTGGAAAAGGAGTCACAAAGGGAGAGTTATACATGCTTGAGAAGCTTGATTCTGTTTCAATCATAACTGCTCATTTACTTCTGCTTCTAGTTTGAATAAAAATGCATTGTGGCATGCTAGACTCATCCCCATGAGAGGGCTTTAAACTTGATGTTACCAGGTGTGGTTTTGAAAATGATAAGTGTGAAGCTTGCATCTTAGGCAAGCATTGTAAAATGTGTTTCCAAGAACATCTACTGTTTATGAAAATTGCTTTGATTTGATTCATACTGATGTGTGGACTGCACCTAGTTTCTCTAGAGACAATCATAAGTACTTTGTCACATTCATTGATGAAAAATCTAAATACACCTGGTTAACACTTATTCCATCAAAGATAGGGTGATAGATGCATTCAAACTTTCAAGCTTATGTGACTAACCATTATCATGCTAAGATTAAAATTTTGAGATCAGATAATGGAGGAGAGTACACAAGCTATCGTTCAAAGTCATCTAGATCATCATGGAATACTTCATCAAACAAGCTGTCCCTACACCCACAACAGAATGGTGTAGCTGAGAGGAAGAACAGGCACTTGATGGAGGTGGCTCGGTCATTGATGTTCCAAGCCAATGTACCTAAGAGATTCTGGAGTGATGCTGTATCCACTGCTTGCTATCTAATCAACCGAATGCGACAAGGGTGTTGAAGGATCAAGCACCATTTGAGGTACTGAACAAGCAAAGCCATCTTTGGCATATATGAAAGTGTTTGGATGCTTGTGTTATGTGTTGGTACCAGAAGAGTTGAGGAACAAGCTAGAAGCAAGAAGGCAATGTTCATTGGCTACTCAACAACTCAAAAGGGATATAAGTGTTATGATCCAGAAGCTAGAAGGGTACTTGTATCTAGAGATGTGAAGTTCATTGAAGAAAGAGGATACTATGAAGAAAGAATCAAGAAGACTTGAGGGACCTCACATCAGATAAGGCTGGAGTCTTAAGGATTATTTTGGAAGGTCTTGGTATCAAGATGAATCAGGATCAGTCCACAAAAATAGACAACCAGAAGAGAGCTCAAATGAACCAAGTAGAGCTGCTCAAACACCTCACCTTGATCATGAGGGAAGTGAACCTGAAACTCAAGAAAATGGCCAAGAAGGAGTCGGCTTGAGTGAAGAAGGAGAAGAGTTCAACTCAGGTTCTCATCATCAAGGTGAGCAAGACCAGGAGATGAAGCACAAGAACCACATATACAAGATGAGCGGTTCAAGTGCAAGAACAACCAGTATTGAGGAGAAGAGGCTTAGAAAGGATCCTTCCTCTTGGGTAAACAGGTGTACTACAATGCCAAGCTGTGGAGCATCCTTCTCAAGCTGTGTGTTCCTTTGCTCAATACCCTGAAGAACATTCATGGTTAACTTGGATGAGAACTATATTCCAAGAAGCTATGAAGAAGCAATCATGGATAAAGAATGGAAGGAATCAGTTGGAGAGGCAGGAGCCATGATCAAAATGATACATGGTATGAGAGTGAGTTACCAAAAGGGAAGAAGGCTGTGAGTAGTAAATGGATATTCACAATCAAGTATAAGGCTGATGGAAAGGTTGAGAGGAAGAGTCAAGGCTAGTAGCAAGAGGTTTCACTCAAACTTATGGAGAAGATTACATAGAAACCTTTGCACCAGTAGCTAAACTACATACAATACGGATTGTATTAAGCTTGAATCTTGGATGGGGTTATGGCAAATGGATGTGAAGAATGCATTCTTACAAGGTGAACTTGAGGATGAAGTATATATGCATCCACCTCAGGCCTAGAACACTTAGTGAAGAGAGGGAATGTGTTGAGATTGAAGAAAGCTATCTATGGGCTGAAGCAATCACCAAGAGCTTGGTACAACAAGCTGAGCACTACTCTGAATGGACGAGGCTTCAAGAGTCTGAACTAGACCACACTCTCTTCACACTCACAACTCCCTCAGGTATGATTGCACTTCTTGTGTATGTTGATGGTATCATTATCACAGGAAGTGATAAGGAAGGTATCATAGCAACCAAGGAGTTCATTAAATCCATGTTTGAGATTAAAGATTTGGGAGAAATGAAATACTTTCTTGGAATTGAGATATGTAGATCCAAGGAAGGTTTATTCATGTCCCAAAGGAAGTATACACTTGATCTTTTGAAAGGTGCAGGTGCTTATGGAGGCAAGGCAAGGATGCCTATGGAGGATGGTTACAAAGTCCACGAGAGGGAGATTGAAGACAGCAAACCTTATCAGGATCCTAAACTCTATAGAAAACTAGTTGGCAAATTGATTTATCTTACCATAACTAGACCTGACATTTGTTTTGCTGTCAATCAGGTGAGTCAACATATGCAAGTTCCTAAGGAGCATCATTGGCATGGTGGAGGATCTTGATGTATCTCAACGGCTCACCTGACCAAGGAATATGGATGGGTTGCAATGGAAGCACTGAAGTGGTTGGATACTGTGATGCAGATTGGGCTGGTGATAGAGCAGACAGGAGATCAACCACAGGCTATTGCACATTCATTGGAGGCAACTTGGTGACATGGAAGAGTAAGAAAGGTGGTCTCTTGCTCAGTGCAGAAGCTGAGTATAGAGCTATGCTGAAGCTTACGAGTTGGTGTGGATCAAAGGCATCTTGAAGCATTTGGAGATTGATCAAGCCACACCAATGACAATGCATTGTGATAACCAAGCAGCCATTCACATTGCATCCAATTCGGTGTTTCATGAGAGGACCAAGCACATTGAAGTTGATTGCCACAAGGTGAGGCAAATGATCATCCTAGGAGTCATCTTGCCATGTTACACAGGTGAAGATCAGTTAGCTGATGTGTTCACCAAGGCTGCAAGACAGAAGACAATGGAGTCCATTCACATCAGGTTGGGCCTCATTGATCTTGGGAAGAGAAGGAGCTGATCCTCTTGGCTGTGAGGTCTTTACTCTTTTCCCTCATCAAGGTTTTGTCCCAATGGGTTTTCCTTGGTGAGGTTTTTATGAAAGATCTCATAGCCATCCAAGCTTACTTTACAAAGCTAAGCTTGAGAATGTTGAGATGAGTTGAGACATGTGAAGTAAAGACACAAAGGAGTTGAGATCATAAGGAGAGCAAAAGGGTTAAGAGGCTGAATAAGGTGAAGGGATGAATGCGGATGGAGAGGCATTAGGGCGTGCAAGTGACCAGGCCGTACAAGGTGAAAGCGGTCAAGTAACTATCCAGTAACTTTGATGTACTGAGGAGAAGTTACACTCGGCCAAGACCTTATCCGAGCGTTGAGAGGATAAGGAAGGCCTGCAACTTGACAGCTAGGACAGGCTGGCAAGGGCTGGAAAGGAAGAGCATCTGGTCTTGGATAAGAAAGATGCTTCGCGTGTGGGAACACCCATTGGCGGTTCAAATTAAAGCTTAGGCTCCTTTGACTCTACATGCTTATGATTTCGAAAACCCTAAGTGTATGGACCTATATATATGTAATCTCATCCCTTAATAAAGATTAGACAGTTCTAAACAATCTCTCTCTATACTCATTTCATTATGATTCTCCATTAGTCTCTAATCTGTCTCTTAATCTCTTATTCTCTTCTATAATCCTTTCTAAACTCAGATAATCATCTATATCCTTAAATCTCTTACCCACAAGCTGATACAACTCGTCCTTCCCTTGTCCTAGACTATAGATCACGCCCTTGGCTTCATGAACCTCCAACCTTGCTGTCTGACCTTCTTCAGCAGCTACCTCCTTTAAAGGTTCTACCTTTACTTGAATCTCCTTCAAACTTGCTGTCTGATCTTTCTCAGCAGCTCTCACCTTTAAAGGCTCTTCCTTTACATGATTACTCCAAATCCCACAGCTTTCCAAAGCTGTCTCTACCACCCTGACCAGATCCTCATTTTCTCTCCCTTTCTTCACTTGATAACTTGATCTTGTCTTCATCTCTCTGCTCACGTTTGACTCCATCAGATGTCCTCAATAAAACCCAGCAAATGAAGAACAGAGCTCAAAACCACCAAGAACACTCAAGAACATCAAGAACAGCTCAAGAACACAAAACCAGATTTTTAAGAACATGAATAACACACTTCCACCCTTTTAGTAACCTGGCTCTGATACCATAAACACTTTTGTGTATTAGAGTGTGTTTAAGAACAATCAGAATGTTTTGTGTAAGATTAAAGAGATTAAGAGAATAAGTAGAGAGAGAATAGAGAGAATACTCAAAACTCCATTAATTATTAAAGATGAGGTTTACAACATATTTATATGAGTGAGACAATCCATTTTCGAAATGTATCTGATAGGGTAGAGATTCAGAGCATGTGTAGTCAAAGAGAGCTATCCAAAAGCAGCCAATGGGAGTCTTCACATGCTTGATCCCTTTGGCATCTTTTACTAGATGCTGTCTACTTTACAGCCTGTCTCCAGCCTCTCTAGCTGTGAGGAAACCTTATCCAGACTGCTTCCTTATCCAGAAGCTCCTTGGTCGTGGCTAACTCTCCAAGGTGAAGCAAGGTAAGTTTCCAAGCTTTTACTTAGTTACCACAGTAAAACAAAGTTACTGTGGTAAAACTCCAAAGTTACTGTATGTCTCAATCCTCTTTCTCTATCAATGTATTCACTCTTTATTACCTCATCTCAACAACTGCATCACTCCAAAACTTCTTAGGCACATTGGATTGAAACATCATGGACCTGGCTACTTCCATCAAGTGCCTGTTCTTCCTTTCAGCCACACCATTCTGTTGTGGTGTATAGGGACAGCTTGTCTGATGAAGTATTCCATGCTGAGATAGGTGTAGCTTGAATGCTTGTCCCGTGTACTCTCCTCCATTATCTGACCTAAAAATTTTTATCTTGGCATTGTAATGGTTAGTCACATAGGCTTGAAAGTTTTTAAATGCATCAAGTACCCTATCTTTGGTTGGAATTAAAGTTAACCAGGTGTATTTGGATTTTTCATCAATGAAAGTTACATAGTACTTATGGTTGTCTCTAGAAAGGCAAGGTGCAGTCCAAACATCAGAATGAATAAGATCAAAACATTTTTCATAAACAGTAGTAGACTTGGTAAAGACAGTTCTACAATGCTTGCCTAAAATGCAAGCTTCACACTCATTATTCTCAAAGGAAACACCTGGCAACATCAGTTTTAAAGCCTTATTATGAGGGTGTCCTAATCTAGCATGCCACAATGCATTTTTACTTAAACTAGAACCAGAAACAGAAGTAAATGAGCAGCTATAACTAGAAACAGGAGCAAGATCTTTAAGTAAATACAATTCTCCTTTAGTCACTCCCTTTCCAATCATCTTGGTGCTTTTAATATCCTGAAACTTCACATCATTAGGACTGAATATGATATTGCATTGCAAATCAGTAGCACATTTCTTAACAGATAACAAGTTTGAAGTAAATTCAGGCATATAAAAGGCTTTAGTTTCCTTTCCAACAGTTTAAGACTTCTATTCCTCTAATAGGTATCTTATCTCCATTAGCTATCATCACATTACCATTCATTGGTACAATGTTTTTAATCAAACTAGTGTCACTTATCATATGATGAGATGCACCAGAATCAACTACTAAAGGCTTAATGGTATGTGAACTAGCAATATGAGCAAGGATACTAGATGGTTTGAATACATGATCATTCCTAGCAAAACTAGCCGTTCTAGATTGGTTTAATATCTCAATCACATTTTCATGCATCCTATCAGTTCTAGTTAGATTCTCATCATTCTCTATAGCTCTAGCACCAAAGGAATAAGCAAAAGTGTTACCATTCTCTTTGAAGAGCTTGATGAGAGCATCCAGGTCGGATTTCCTTAGATACTCTTGATCATAGTTCCCACGGTTGCTTGGGGCTCCACTATAGGCTACAAGAGACCTCCCATCACCTCCTTCACGCCCATCTATCTCCTTTCCTTTGCTTGAACCAGCTCCACTCGTTCCATCTGATACATTAGCCCTTGCCTCACGGTCCTTCATGAACTTTGCCGGTTTGAGGTGTGGGTGAAGGATCCAGCATTTGTTGAGATAAGAGAATAAAGTGTTGAGATGAGGAGATGAAGAGTTGATACATGGATAGAGGAAGGGATTTGGAGCAGGTAGTAACTTTGGAGATTTACCACAGTAACTTTATTGTTACTGTGGTAACTAAGTTAAAAGACTTGGGAAGTTACCCTGCATCCATTTGGAGAGTGTAACACGACAGGAGGAGTCTGGATAAGCAAGGAGGAGTTTGGATAAGGTCTGGTCAAGGGAAGAGAGCTTTAGACAGGCTGGCACCAGCTGGAAAGCTAAAGCAAGATACCCAAGCATGTGAGGAACCTTATTGGCTGGTTTGAATAAGGCATCTTTGACTACACATGCTTCTTATCCTAACTAGACTGAACCTGGACGAAAATATGTATCTCTAATCTATATATGTTGTAAACTCTCTCATTAATCAAGCTAATGGAGTTTTGAGTCTCTCTCTCTCTTGTTCTTAATCTCCAATCTCTTTAATTCTCAGATTAAACTTAATCACTCTTTAAATCACTAAATCTATTATGGTATCAGAGCCAGGTTCCTTTAAAAGGAGAGTGATTTCGTGGTTCCAAATGTTCTTGAGTGTTCTTGAGTGTTCTTGAGAGTTCTTGAGATTTTCAAGAGCTAGATCCTTTAAAAGTCAAGTTTGTGTCTGTTGGTGTTTCTTTTGGAGAGTCAGCTTCAAGGGAGTCTCTTTAGGTGTTTGACAAGGTCAGAAGAGGGTCTAGCTTGTGGTTAAGATGGTGTGAGATTAGAAGCATCTGAGTGAAGATCTAGGCTAAAGAAGATGGAGCTGCTCACAATCTGACAAAAGAAGTGAAGAAAGAGAGGGAATGAGTGGGGTGGTTCTCACAGATGAAAACAACTCTGAAAAGTTGTGGGTTGGAGAAACCATGAGAAGGAAAAGTCTTTGAAGGGTAAAGCTGCTGAGAAAGATCAGACAGCAAGAAAAACAAGTGGAGATTGCTTCAGTCTTGAAGAAAGTATACTGCTTGAGAAGATTGAAGATGTTTATGAGGACAAGATCAGTCTTAGGAGAGTGTATGAAGTCAAGAAGGTGATTAGTGAAGTTAAACCAGGAAGAGAAGGGTTTAATAACCATGTGAGGAAGCTACAACATTTGTGGGTTGAACTACAAGGGTTGAGATCTCATGTGGATGGGGATACTACACAAGAGCAAGCGGCGGTGCTGAAGCTCTTGGCAGTATGGAGTCATCATATGGGTGGCTGGTGGAGATGGTTCTAAGAGGGAACTTAGAAATGGAAGAGGTCTGTGTGCTTATAAGAAGAGTATGGGATAATGAGAGATGATGAGAGGCTAACCATGAGTAGGAGTGAGAGCTCATGGAAGCCAACTGGGAGTAAGTGAGCTTCAGAAGCTAACCATGAGTAGGAGTGAGAGCTCATGGAGGCTAACCGGGAGTAGGAGTGAGGGCTTCCGGAAGAGGAGGAGGTGCAGAATGCTATCCAAAGCCTCTATCAACATAGGAAAGGGTAGAAAGAGAGTTGTGGGAGAGTGTTCTTACTCAGCCTACATGGGAAATCAGTAGAAACAGTGGGGTGTTAAAGAGCAGGAGAAAGGGAGTAGAGCTGATGATCATCACCAGGAAAGAATGGAGAGTGTTCATGGAACAAGTACAAGCCTTAGCAGCAAGCAGGAAGCAGGCTATACAATCGGAGCTTCTAAACCAATTGTGATTGATTCTGGAGCAAGTCATCATATGATCAGTGATAGGAGGCTTATAAGTGAGATCAAGGCTGCAACAGGGAGTGTTATGATAGCTAATGGTGCCATGATCCCAATAGAAGGAGTGGGAAAGCTAAAACTGTTTGAGAAGGACACAACTGCCTTCTACATGCCTCAGTTCACTTCAAATCTATTATCTGTGAAGAAAGCTACCATTGATCTTGATTGTCAAGTAGTATTCAGACCTGATGAAGTGGAGTTTCAAGATTTGAAGACTGGGAGAGTCATTGGCAGAGACAGCAAGAATCAGCTATATCACCTCAACTTGGCTAAGACCTCTAATCCCTTTGATTATATTTGCTTGAGTAGTACTGCTGAGAAGATTGATAGTATTACTTGGCATGCTAGATTAGGACATCCTCATGCTCGTGCCATTGAATTGATAATCCCTAATATGTCATTCAATCACTTGAATTGTGAAGCATGCATATTAGGAAAGCATTGTAGGACTGTTTTTCCAACATCTGAGACTACTTATGAGCATTGCTTTGATCTAGTTCACTCGGATGTGTGGACCGCTCCATGCATGTCTAGAGACAGCCATAAATACTGTGACATTCATTGATGAGAAGTCTAAGTATACATGGCTCAAATTGCTTCCATCTAAAGATAGGGTGCTAGAAGCTTTTATGAACTTCCAAGCATATGTATCTAATCAATACAATGCCACTGTGAAGGTACTGAGATCAGACAACGGAGGTGAATACATCAGCAATGCGATCAGACAACGGAGGTGAATACATCAGCAATGCCTTTAAGAGTCATCTAGCCAAGCATGGGATTGTGCATCAGACCAGTTGTCCCTACACACCACAGCAGAATGGTGTAGCTGAGAGGAAGAATAGGCACTTGATGGAGGTTGCTAGGTCGATGATGTTTCATGCAAATGTCCCAAAACGTTTTTGGGGAGATGCTGTACAGACTGCTTGCTATCTCATCAACCGAGTCCCAACCAAGATACTGAAGAATCTGTCTCCATTTGAGGTGCTGAATAAGAGCAAGCCATTTATTGATCACCTACGAGTATTTGGATGTGTATGCTATGTCATGACCCCAGGAGAACAGAGAAACAAGCTGGAGGCAAAGAGTACTAAGGCTATGTTCATTGGATACTCTATCACTCAGAAGGGATACAAGTGCTATGATCCTGAAGCAAGGAGTGATGGTATCTAGAGAAGTGAAGTTTATTGAATCAAAAGGGTATTATGAAGAAAAGTGGGAAAATCTGAAGGATTTGTCTCAAGCTCCATCTGATAGAGCAACAACAGAGGGTGATGTTGGAGAAGCTAGGGATAGGGTTATCAGGATCAGGAATCTGGAAGAAGAGTCTTCCAATTGACTAGTGAAGCTGAAGAGCAACTCCTCTTGATCATGAGAGGGAATGGAACTGAATCTCATGAGCAAGTGCATCAAGAAGATTCAGGCCAGCATAATCAAGAGGTGACACAGAAGTAGAGACTGGTGCTCAGTCTAGTGGAGATGGGCAAAGAGAGTCTACTGGCTCAGATGAGAGTGGAGAGAGTGGAGGAGGAGGTTCAAATGAGAGTGGTGCTCAATCAAGTGAAGATGGGCAAGAGCCACAAGAAGAACAAGTTCAGGAGCTAAGGAGGAGCACAAGGGTGAAGAGATGCTTCCAACTGGGTAAACAGAGAGTGTACTACAATGCCCAGGCTGGGCATCCTTCTCAAGCCATGTGTTCCTTTGCAGAGTTTCAGGGCATACAGCCTTCTGATAGCTTGGATGAGAGCTATATTCCAAGGACATATGAAGCTATGGCTTTAAAGGAGTGGAGATTCAGTTGCTGATGAGTCCGGGCCATGATTAAGAATGAAACATGGTATGAGAGTGAGCTGCCTAAAGGGAAGAAGGCAGTGACTAGTAAATGGGTGTTCACAATCAAGTTTCATCCTGATGGAAGAATAGAGAGATGAAGTCTAGGTTGGTGGCAAGAGGATTTACTCAGACATATGGTGAGGACTATGTTGAGACCTTTGCTCCTGTGGCTAAACTTCATACTATCAGGATTGTATTATCTTTAGCTGTGAATCTTGAGTGGGATTTGTGGCAAATGGATGTGAAGAATGCATTCCTTCAAGGAGAGTTAGAAGATGAAGTATACATGCATCCACCACCAGGTCTTGAACATCTAGTAAAGAAGGGTAATGTGTTGAGGTTGAGAAAGCTATCTATGGTCTCAAGCAGTCTCCAAGGGCATGGTACAACAAGTTGAGACTACTACTGAATGGGAGAGGGTTCAGAAAGTCAAATGGATCACTCTCTTTACTAACCACCTCATCTGGTATTGTGGTGTTGCTTGTGTATGTGGATGATATCATCATCACAGGCAGTGATAAGGAAGGTATTAAGGCTACAAAGGAGTATCTCAAGGCAAGCTTTGAAATTAAAGACTTGGGGGAAATGAAGTATTTTCTTGGGATTGAGATATGCAGATCAAAGGAAGGATTGTTTATGTCCCAAAGGAAGTATGTGATTGATCTCTTGAAGGAGCTGATGCCTATGGAGGAAAGACAGCCAAGATGCCAATGGAGGATGGTTACAAGGTTCCACTGAGGGGAGATTGAGGATAGCAAGCTTCATGATCCTAAGCTATATAGGCTGGTTGGGGAAGTTGATTTATCTTACCATTACTAGACCTGATGTGTGTTTTCTGGTGAATCAAGTCAGTCAACACATGCAAGTTCCTAAGGAGCACCATTGGATGGTGGAAAGGATCTTGATGTATTTGAATGGAACTACTGGTCTTGGAGTATGGATGGGATGTAACAAGAGTACTGAGGTTGTAGGCTACTGTGATGCAGATTGGGCTGGAGACCGAGCAGACAGAAGATCAACCACAGGCTATTGTACATTCATTGGTGGTAACTTAGTCACTTGGAAGAGTAGAAATAGAAGGTAGTGTCTTGCTCAGTGCTGAGGCAGTATAGAGCAATGCTGAAGCTTACAAATGAGCTAGTGTGGATAAAAGGGATCTTGAAGCATCTAGAGATTATTCAACAGCATGACAATGATACATTGTGATAATCAAGCAGCTATCCACATTGCATCTAATTCTGTGTTCCATGAGAGAACAAAGCACATTGAGGTTGATTGTCACAAGGTGAGGCAGATGATGATTCTTGGAGTGATTCTACCTTGTTATACTCGGAGTGAGGATCAGTTAGCAGATGTGTTCAAAGGCAGCAAGGCAAAGACAATGGAGTCCATACACATCAGGTTAGGACTCATTGATCTCTCGCCTAAGGACTAGTCTATACACTCTCTGATCATGTGATCTCTACTCTTTCCTCATTAAGGTTTTGTCCCAATGGGTTTTCCTAATGAGGTTTTAATGAGGAGATCTCATGGTTCTTCAAGCTTGACTTGTTTCACATGGTCAAGCTTGAGGGAAGTGTTGAGATAAGAAATAAAGTGTTGAGATGAGGAGATGAAGAGTTGATACATGGATAGAAGGGATTTGGAGCAGGTAGTAACTTTGGAGATTTACCACAGTAACTTTATTGTACTGTGGTAACTAAGATAAAAGACTTGGGAAGTTACCCTGCATTTGGAGATGTAACACGACAGGAGGAGTCTGGATAAGCAAGGAGGAGTTTGGATAAGGTCTGGTCAAGGGAAGAGAGCTTTAGACAGGCTGGCACCAGCTGGAAAGCTAAAGAATACCCAAGCATGTGAGGAACCTTATTGGCTGGTTTGAATAAGGCATCTTTGACTACACATGCTTCTTATCCTAACTAGACTGAACCTGGACGAAAATATGTATCTCTAATCTATATATGTTGTAAACTCTCTCATTAATCAAGCTAATGGAGTTCTGAGTCTCTCTCTCTCTTGTTCTTAATCTCCAATCTCTTTAATTCTCAGATTAAACTTAATCACTCTTTAAATCACTAAATCTATTAGCATTGACTCTTCTTGTGGCCATGCTTCTTGCAGTGATCACAGTTCCCATTGAACCTCCTCTCCTCATACTTCCCATGCGCAGCAGCCTTATTTGCTTGTGGAGCTTCACTCCCCTCCTCTTGAGTATGAGATTTAAGGATGTAAATGATTATCTGAGTTTAGAAAGGATTATAGAAGAGAATAAGAGATTAAGAGACAGATTAGAGACTAATGGAGAATCATAATGAAATGAGTATAGAGAGAGATTGTTTAGAACTGTCTAATCTTTATTAAGGGATGAGATTATGATTTTTAGTAATGTTTAGAGTAATCTGAGTGTTTAGGAAAGACTAGAAACGATTTAGTGAAGATTAGAGTATGAAATGAGATTAGGAGTCTAATATGGAACCATTGAGATTTAAAGACTAAGAGAGAGTCTCAAAACTTGCTTAATCTTATTAATGAGTGAGGTTACATATTTATAAGAGACACAAGGGTTTACAAGAAGGGAACTGAGCACTATTCAACCGTGTGGAGTCAAGGGCGCCTTTTGAATGATTGGTCAGGATGGCTCACACGCTTATGGCATCTTGGACTAAAGGTGCTTCAGCTTTCCAGCCTGTTCCAGCCTGGCACCGCGTTCCCTTATCCTCTCAACGGTCTGATCCTCTCCTAAGCTACCCAAGTCACTCCTCCTTGCCGTCTCACTTGGATAAGGTATGGTAAGTTTTGGTTGAGGTTTGGATAGTGATTGTATGCGGCCTTGTGCGGCCTTGTATGACCTGCCGTACCATACTCCCAAACTTCCTAAGTACTTCATATCCTCTTCTCTTCAACTCCTTATCTCTTCATCTCCATATACTCAGCTCATCTCAACACTCCCCCTCAAGCTTAGCTTTGTGAAAGACTAAGCTTGGACAGCCATGAGATCTTCCTCATTAAAAACCTCACTAAGGAAAACCCATTGGGACAAAACCTTAATGAGGGAAAAAAGTAAAGATCTCATGACTAAGAGGATCAGCTGCTTCTCTTCCCAAGATCAATGAGGCCCAATCTGATATGAATGGACTCCATTGTCTTTTGCCTGCAGCCTTGGTGAATACATCAGCCAACTGATCTTCACTCCTAGTATAACATGGCAAGATGACTCCTAGGACAATCATCTGCCTCACCTGTGTGGCAATCACCTCAATGTGCTTTGTTCTCTCATGGAACACCGAGTTGGAGGCTATGTGAATGGCGGCCTGGTTGTCACAATGCATTGTCATTGGAGTGTCTTGTGCTATCTCCAAATGCTTCAAGATGCCCTTGATCCAATCGTTTGTAAGCTTCAGCATAGCTCTATACTCAAACTCACTAGAGCATGACACCACCTTCTGTTTCTTACTCTTCCAAGTCACCAAGTTGCCTCCAATGAATGTGCAATAGCGGTTGTTGATCTTCTGTCAGCTCTATCACCTGCCCAATCAGCATCACAATAGCCCACCACTTCTTGCTTCCATTGCACCCCATCCATACACCTTGATCCGGCGAGCCATTTAGATACATCAGCAGCCTCTCCACCATAGCCAGTGATGTTCCTTGGGAAGCTGCATGTGTTGACTCACCTGATTCACAGCAAAGCATATATCAGGTCTTGTGATGGTTAGATAAATCAATTTGCCAACAAGTTTTCTATAGAGTTTAGGATCATGAAATGGCTTGATGTCTTCAATCTCCCCTCTCTTGGTACTTTGTAGCCATCCTCCATTGGCATCTTTGTGTCTTGCCTCCATAAGCACCTGCACCTTTCAAAGATCAAGTGTATACTTCCTTTGGAACATGAACAAACCTTCCTTGGATCTACAAATCTCAATTCGAAAGTATTTCATTTCTCCCAAGTCTTTTATTTCAAACATAGACTTTAGAAACTCCTTAGTTGCTTTGATACCTTCCTTATCACTTCCTGTGATAATGATATCATCCACATACACAAGGAGAGCAACCATACCTGAGGGAGTAGTGAGGGTAAAGAGAGTATGGTCCAATTCTGACTTCTTAAAACCTTGGCCGTTCAGAGTTGTGCTCAACTTGTTGTACCATGCTCTTGGTGATTGCTTCAACCCATAGATAGCCTTCTTTAGCCTCAGTACATTCCCTCTCTTCACTAGATGTTCAAGACCTGGTGGAGGATACATGTAGACTTCATCCTCAAGTTCTCCTTGTAAGAATGCATTCTTCACATCCATTTGCCACAATCCCCATCCAAGGTTAACCGCCAAGCTTAGTACAATTCTAATGGTATGTAACGGCTACTGGTCAAATGTCTCAATGTAATCCTCTCCATATGTTTGAGTGAACCTCTTGCTACTAATCTAGTCTTCTTCCTCTCAATCTGTCCATCAGCCTTGTATTTGATTGTGAAGATCCATCTACTAGATACTGCCTTCTTCCCTTTTGGTAGTTCACTTTCAAACCATGTATCATTCTTTATCATAGCTCCTGCCTCAGCTCCTACTGATTCCTTCCATTCCTTATCCTCCATTGCCTCTTCATAGCTGTTGAGAAGAGGAAGCCATTATGAGAAGGAAAGGTAGAGCTAAGCAAGTGATGGGAAAATGCGGACAGATGCGGCTGGAAATGCGGACAGTGCATTATATGCAGGGCAGGGGGCTTGGCGTTACATCTAAGAAACATAAAGGGAGAAGGAGATGGGTGAGTAAAGCCTCTACAGCACCACGGAGGGTCTCAAGACTGATCAGACCGTTTAGGGATAAGGAAGGGCGAGCCTTATCCATCCAGTCCGTGGACAGGCTGTAAAAGCAAAGGCAAAGCGTGTGAGCCTTACGTCCATTCATTCAAAGCGCTCCCTTTAGTCTTGACTACACATGCTTATGACTAGTGATGTTTTCCCTTAACTTGTAAACCCTAATGCCTCTTATAAATGATGTAACCTCATCTCATAATAAGATTAGACAGTTAAACAATCTCTCTATACTTTCATTATGATTCTCCATTAGTCTCTAATCTGTCTCTTAATCTCTTATTCTCTTATAATCCTTTCTAAACTCAGATAATCATCTATATCCTTAAATCTCATATGGTATCAGCAAGGTTGATTGAAATCTGAGTTATTGAGTGACTCTCTTAAGGATTCAAGTTTGAAACTGAGAACAAGTGAGTGTGTTTGAGAGTTTCTTGAGAGTTCAAAAGCTCAAAGTGTTTTGTGTGTGTCTGTTGATCCGTGGGAGGTTCATTTGAAGACTCAAGTAAATCTGTGTTCTAGAGAGCAGCGTGGGTTCTCAGTACAAGATCTAACCAGTTGTTCAAGCTGTAGGCGTCAAGCTGTTCAAGATGGAAAGTATTATGAAGATGAAGGTCGGTGACATTCAAAGGAAGCAACTACCTAGTCTGGTCTAGGATGGTGAAGACTGCTGTGAAAGCAAGGGTTTGTGGAGGCATATCCGTCTGGTGAAGCTCAAAGCGTTACTCAGAGAGTGGCTGGAGAGCTCGAGGAAGTGTTGTGGAGAAGTGGCAACAAGAAGACATGATGGTAATGTCAGTCCTTCATGCCTCCTTGGAGCCGGCTATCGATGCTTACAGCTACTGTGAGACAGCCAAGGAGCTGTGGGACACTGAAGAAGGTATATGGAAACGTTTCTAACCTGAACCGAGTGTTTGAAGTCAAGAAGGCAATCAACGAGTTAACCCAGATGACATGGAGTTTACTAAGCACTTGGGGAGGTTCAGGACACTGTGGTCAGAGCTGGAGATGTTGAGACCAAGCACGGTTGATCCAGAGCTTCTAAATGAGAGCGTGGCGGAGACAAGGTCTTTGGGTTGTTGCTCACATTGAGCATAGCTACAATGGTCTCATTCAACACATGCTAAGGTCCAGAAGCTACCTGACCTTGAGGATGTTTGTGCTCAGATACAGAGGAGCAGGGCTCAATGGGTTTGTTTGGAGGCAAGGGAGACTTATCTCTTGCATGCTGTGCAATCTGACGAGAAAGCCTCCACAAGCTAACAAAGCTGGCTACAACAAGTATGAGAAGTTCAATGGGAACTGTGATCATTGCAAGAGGTATGGGCACGAAGATTCAGTGCTGGATACTCCATCCCACTTGAAGCCGGCCAAGTTCATAAAGAGAGAGGCAAGAGCTCATATGACTGAAGGATCAAGCGAGCAGGGCCATCCAACAAAGGAGCTGAGGTGGAGAACCGTGAAGAAATGGAAAAGCTTTGGTGACCTATACTGGAACTAGCAACCCAGAGGCAATGATCAAGACTTCATCGGGAGGTCGAGATGGATGCACTCATCAAAATGCTCAAAGATGGTAACATTCATGGGCAGTCATTTGGTGCTTCTTTAATTGCTAGAACTATAGAAATGACTCACGGTGAGGCTGAGATTGCTAGGACTGATAGTAAGGCTGGAATTGAGCAGTACATTGATAGAAATGCTAGGATGAATGCATATAGATCAAACTGTATCTGCCATCATGCTAGCAATGCATCAAACCATTGATTATAGATTCAGGTGCATCTCATCATATGATTAGTGACACCAACCTGATTAAAGATATAGAACCTACTAATGGATGTGTGATGATTGCAAATGGAGATAAGATACCTATTAAGGGAATAGGAAACTTAAAGCTATTTGATAAAAACACTAGAGCATTTTACATTCACGAATTCACATCAAATCTACTTTCAGTTAAGAAATGCACTACTGATTTGAATTGCAATGTTATATTCAGTCCTAATGATGTGAAGTTTCAGGATATTGAGAGCAGCCAATTGATTGGAAAAGGAGTTACAAAGGGAGAGTTATATATGCTTGAGAAGCTTGATCCTGTTTCTAATCGCTTACTCATTTATACCTTCTAGTTTGAATAAAATGCATTGTGGCATGCTAGACTAGGTCATCCCCATGAGAGGGCTTTAAACTTGATGTTACCAGGTGTGGTTTTGAAAATGATAAATGTGAAGCTTGCATCTTAGGCAAGCATTGTAGAATGTGTTTCCAAGAACATCTACTGTTTATGAAAATTGCTTTGATTTGATTCATACTGATGTGTGGACTGCACCTATTTTCTCTAGAGACAATCATAAGTACTTTGTCACATTCATTGATGAAAAATCTAAATACACCTGGTTAACACTTATTCCATCAAAGATAGGGTGATAGATGCATTCAAGAACTTTCAAGCTTATGTGACTAACCATTATCATGCTAAGATTAAAATTTTGAGATCAGATAATGGAGGAGAATACACAAGCTATCGTTCAAAAGTCATCTAGATCATCATGGAATACTTCATCAAACAAGCTGTCCACACACCACAACAGAATGGTGTAGCTGAGAGGAAGAACAGGCACTTGATGGAGGTGGCTCGGTCATTGATGTTCCAAGCCAATGTACTAAGATTCTGGAGTGATGCTGTATCCACGCTTGCTATCTAATCAACGAATACCTACAAGGGTATTGAAGGATCAAGCACCATTTGAGGTACTGAACAAGCGCAAGCCATCTTTGACATATATGAGAGTGTTTGGATGCTTGTGTTATGTGTTGGTACCAGGAGAGTTGAGGAACAAGCTAGAAGCAAAGAAGCGAGAGCAATGTTCATGGCTACTCAACAACTCAAAAGGATATAAGTGTTATGATCCGGAAGCTAGAAGGGTACTTGTATCTAGAGATGTGAAGTTCATTGAAGAAAGAGGATACTATGAAGAGAAGAATCAAGAAGACTTGAGGGACCTTACATCAGATAAGGCTGGAGTCTTAAGAGTGATTTTGGAAGGTCTTGGTATCAAGATGAATCAGGATCAGTCCACAAGAAGTAGACAACCAGAAGAGCTCAAATGAACCAAGTAGAGCTGCTCAAACACCTCACCTTGATCATGAGAAGTGAACCTGAAACTCAGAAAATGGCCAAGAAGAGTGCGGCTTGAGTGAAGAAGGAGAAGAGTTCAACTCAGGTTCTCATCATCAAGGTGAGCAAGACCAGGAGATGAAGAACATCACAGTGAAGCACAAGAACCGCGCCACAAGATGAGCGGTTCAAGTGCAAGAACAACCTGTATTGAGGAGAAGCACAAGGCTTAGAAAGGATCCTTCCTCTTGGGTAAACAGAGTGTACTACAATGCAAGCTGTGGAGCATCCTTCTCAAGCTGTGTGTTCCTTTGCTCAATACCCTGAAACTTGTGCATTCATGGTTAACTTGGATGAGAACTATATTCCAAGAAGCTATGAAGAAGCAATCATGGATAAAGAATGGAAGGAATCAGTTGGAGCTGAGGCAGGAGCCATGATCAAGAATGATACATGGTATGAGTGAGTTACCAAAAGGGAAGAAGGCTGTGAGTAGTAAATGGATATTCACAATCAAGTATAAGGCTGATGGAAAGGTTGAGAGGAAGAAGTCAAGGCTAGTAGCAAGAGGTTTCACTCAAACTTATGGAGAAGATTACATAGAAACCTTTGCACCAGTAGCTAAACTACATACAATAAGGATTGTATTAAGCTTGGCTGTGAATCTTGGATGGGGTTATGGCAAATGGATGTGAAGAATGCATTCTTACAAGGTGAACTTGAGGATGAAGTATATATGCATCCACCTCCAGGCCTAGAACACTTGGTGAAGAGAGAATGTGTTGAGATTGAAATATCTATGGGCTGAAGCAATCACCAAGGAGCTTGGTACAACAAGCTGAGCACTACTCTGAATGGCGAGGCTTCAAGAAGTCTGAACTAGACCACACTCTCTTCACACTCACAACTCCCTCAGGTATGATTGCACTTCTTGTGTATGTTGATGATATCATTATCACAGGAAGTGATAAGGAAAGTATCATAGCAACCAAGGAGTTCATTAAATCCATGTTTGAGATTAAAGATTTGGGAGAAATGAAATACTTTCTTGGAATTGAGATATGTAGATCCAAGGAAGGTTTATTCATGTCCCAAAGGAAGTATACACTTGATCTTTTGAAAGGTGCAGGTGCTTATGGAGGCAAGACTGCAAGGATGCCTATGGAGGATGGCTACAAAGTCCCACGAGAGGGAGATTGAAGACAGCAAACCTTATCAGGATCTAAACTCTATAGAAAACTAGTTGGCAAATTGATTTATCTTACCATAACTAGACCTGACATTTGTTTTGCTGTGAATCAGGTGAGTCAACACATGCAAGTTCCTAAGGAGCATCATTGGCATGGTGGAAGGATCTTGATGTATCTCAATGGCTCACCTGATCAAGGAGTATGGATGGGTTGCAATGGAAGCACTGAAGTGGTGGGATCTTGTGATGCAGATTGGGCTGGTGATAGAGCAGACAGGAGATCAACCACAGGCTATTGCACATTCATTGGAGGCAACTTGGTGACATGGAAGAGTAAAGCAGAAGGTGGTCTCTTGCTCAGCTTGAAGCTGAGTATAGAGCTATGCTGAAGCTTACCAGCGAGTTGGTATGGATCAAAGGCATCTTGAAGCATTTGGAGATTGATCAAGCCACGCCAATGACAATGCATTGTGATAACCAAGCAGCCATTCACATTGCATCAACTTCGGTGTTTCATGAAGAACCAAGCACATTGAAGTTGATTGCCACAAGGTGAGGCAAATGATCATTCTAGGAGTCATCTTGCCATGTTATCACGAGGTGAAGATCAGTTGGCTGATGTGTTCACCAAGGCTGCAAGACAGAGACAATGGAGTCCATTCATATCAGGTTGGGCCTCATTGATCTTGGGAAGAGAAGGAGCTGATCCTCTTGGCTGTGAGGTCTTTACTCTTTTCCCTCATCAAGGTTTTGTCCCAATGGGTTTTCCTTGGTGAGGTTTTAATGAGGAAGATCTCATGGCCATCAAGCTTAGTCTTTCACAAAGCTAAGCTTGAGGGGTGTTGAAGAGGAAGCCATTATGAAAGGAAAGGTGAAATTCAGAGTGATGGGGAAAGAGTCACGGACAGTGCAGAGCTGATACAGTGACTATGTCTGTGACCGAGGGGAGCTTGGCCGTTACATCTGGAAATAAAGGAGGGAGATGGGTGAGTAAAGCCTCTACAGCACACGGAGGTCTCAAGACTGATCAGACCGTTTAGGGATAAGGGAAGGGCGAGCCTTATCCATCAGTCCGTGGACAGGCTGTAAAAGCAAAGCTGGCGTGTGAGCCTACCGAGTCCATTCATTCAAAGAAAGCGCTCCCTTTAGTCTTGACTACACATGCTTATGACTAGTGATGTTTCCCTTAACTTGTAAACTAATGCCTCTTCTATAAATGATGTAACCTCATCTCATAATAAGATTAGACAGTTCTAAACAATCTCTCTCTATACTCATTTCATTATGATTCTCCATTAGTCTCTAATCTGTCTCTTAATCTCTTATTCTCTTCTATAATCCTTTCTAAACTCAGATAATCATCTATATCCTTAAATCTCATAAAATCAAGCTTCTCACAAAGTGATTCATCCTGGTTTGATTGGAACGACGAAGAAGCTGTGCTATTCCCAAACTGGGAAACTGGAATCACCTGATTTGAAAGAAGGATAACTTCTTCTTGCCAACTCCTATGAGATTTATTCAACTTCCTAGTGATTCTCCACAACTTTATGTATCCAAATCAAGTTTCTTACAAAGTGATTCATCCTGGTTTGATTGGAACGACGAAGAAGCTGTGCTATTCCCAAACTGGGAAACTGGAATCACCTGATTTGAAAGTGGGATAACTTCTTCATGCCAACTCCTATGAGATTTATTCAACTTCCTGGTGATTCTCCACCACTTTATGTATCCAAATCAAGCTTCTCACAAAGTGATTCATCCTGGTTTGATTGGAACGGTGAAGAAGCTGTGCTATTCCCAAACTGGGAAACTGGAATCACCTGATTTGAAAGTGGGATAACTTCTTCTTGCCACCTCCTATGAGATTTATTCAACTTCCTGGTGATTCTCCACCATTTATGTATCCAAATCAAGCTTCTCACAAAGTGATTCATCCTGGTTTGATTGGAGCAGCGAAGAAGCTGTGCTATTCCCAAACTGGGAAGCTGGAATCACTTGATTTGAAAGTGGGATAACTTCTTCATGCCAACTCCTATGAGATTTATTCAACTTCCTGGTGATTCTCCACCACTTTATGTATCCAAATCAAGCTTCACAAAGTGATTCATCCTGGTTTGATTAGAGCGGCGAAGAAGCTGTCCTTTTCCCAAAGCTGGGAAGCTGGAATCACCTGATTTGAAAGTGGGATAACTTCTTCATCCCAACTCCTATGAGATTTATTCAACTTCCTGGTGATTCTCCACCACTTTATGTATCCAAATCAAGCTTCTTACAAAGTGATTCATCCTGGTTTGATTGGAGCAGCCGAAGAAGCTGTGCTATTCCCAAGCTGGAATCACATGATTTGAAAGTGGGATAACTTCTTTTGCCAACTCCTATAAGATTTATTCAACTTCCTGGTGATTCTCCACCACTTTATGTATCCAAATCAAGCTTCTTACAAAGTGATTCATCCTGGTTTGATTGGAGCGAAGAAGCTGTCTATTCCCAAACAAGGCTGGAATCACTGATTTGAAAGTGGGATAACTTCTTCATCCCAACTCCTATGAGATTTATTCAACTCCTTGGTGATTCTACACCACTTTATGTATCCAAATCAAGCTTCTTACAAAGTGATTCATCCTGGTTTGATTAGAGCGGCGAAGAAGCTGTCTATTCCCAAGCTGGGAAGCTGGAATCACTGATTTGAAAGTGGGATAACTTTTTCATCCCAACTCTATGAGATTTATTCAACTTCCTGGTGATTCTCACCACTTTATGTATCAAATCAAGCTTCACAAAGTGATTCATCCTGGTTTGATTGGGCAATGAAGAAGCTGTCTATTCCCAAAGCTGGGAAGCTGGAATCACTTGATTTGAAAGTGGGATAACTTCTTTTGCCAACTCCTATGAGATTTATTCAACTTCTGGTGATTCTCCACAACTTTATGTATCCAAATCAAGCTTCACAAAGTGATTCATCCTGGTTTGATTAGAGCGGCGAAGAAGCTGTGCTATTCCCAAAGCTGAGGCTGGAATCACGATTTGAAAGAAGGATAACTTCTTCATGCCAACTCAATGAGATTTATTCAACTCCTGGTGATTCTCCACCACTTTGTATCCAAATCAAGCTTCACAAAGTGATTCATCCTGGTTTGATTGGAGCGGCGAAGAAGCTGTCTTATTCCCAAAGCTGGGCTGGAATCACGATTTGAAAGAAGGATAACTTCTTCTTGCCACCTCCTATGAGATTTATTCAACTCCTGGTGATTCTCCACCACTTTGTATCCAAATCAAGCTTCACAAAGTGATTCATCCTGGTTTGATTAGAGCGGCGAAGAAGCTGTCTTATTCCCAAGCTGGAAGCTGGAATCACATGATTTGAAAGTGGGATAACTTCTTCATACCAACTCCTATGATTTATTCAACTTCTGGTGATTCTCCACACTTTATGTATCAAATCAAGCTTTTCACAAGTGATTCATCCTGGTTTGATTGGAGCAGCCGAAGAAGCTGTCTTATTCCCAAAGCTGGAAGCTGGAATCACATGATTTGAAAGTGGGATAACTTCTTCATCCCAACTCCTATGATTTATTCAACTTCTGGTGATTCTCCACACTTTATGTATCCAATCAAGCTTCTCAAAGTGATTCATCCTGGTTTGATTGGAGCAATGAAGAAGCTGTCTATTCCCAAAGCTGAGGCTGGAATCACTTGATTTGAAAGTGGGATAACTTCTTCATGCCAACTCCTATAAGATTTATTCAACTTCCTGGTGATTCTCACCACTTTATGTATCAAATCAAGCTTCTCACAAAGTGATTCATCCTGGTTTGATTGGAGCAGCGAAGAAGCTGTCTTATTCCCAAGCTGAGGCTGGAATCACGATTTGAAAGTGGGATAACTTCTTCTTGCCAACTCCTATGAGATTTATTCAACTTCCTGGTGATTCTCCACAACTTTATGTATCCAAATCAAGTTTCTTACAAAGTGATTCATCCTGGTTTGATTGGAGCAGCGAAGAAGCTGTCTATTCCCAAGCTGGGAAGCTGGAATCACCTGATTTGAAAGTGGGATAACTTCTTCATGCCAACTCCTATGAGATTTATTCAACTTCCTGGTGATTCTCCACCACTATGTATCCAAATCAAGCTTCTCACAAAGTGATTCATCCTGGTTTGATTGGAGCGGTGAAGAAGCTGTGCTATTCCCAAAGCTGGGAAGCTGGAATCACTGATTTGAAAGTGGGATAACTTCTTCTTGCCACCTCCTATGAGATTTATTCAACTTCCTGGTGATTCTCCACCACTTTATGTATCCAAATCAAGCTTCTCACAAAGTGATTCATCCTGGTTTGATTGGAGCAATGAAGAAGCTGTGCTATTCCCAAACTGGGAAGCTGGAATCACTGATTTGAAAGTGGGATAACTTCTTCATGCCAACTCCTATGAGATTTATTCAACTTCCTGGTGATTCTCCACCACTTTATGTATCCAAATCAAGCTTCTCAAAGTGATTCATCCTGGTTTGATTGGAGCAATGAAGAAGCTGTGCTATTCCCAAGCTGGAATCACCTGATTTGAAAGTGAGATAACTTCTTCATCCCAACTCCTATGAGATTTATTCAACTTCCTGGTGATTCTCCACCACTTTATGTATCAAATCAAGCTTCTTACAAAGTGATTCATCTGGTTTGATTGGAGCAGCCGAAGAAGCTGTGCTATTCCCAAGCTGGGAAGCTGGAATCACGATTTGAAAGTGAGATAACTTCTTTTGCCAACTCCTATAAGATTTATTCAACTTCCTGGTGATTCTCCACCACTTTATGTATCCAAATCAAGCTTCTTACAAAGTGATTCATCCTGGTTTGATTGGAGCAGCGAACAAGCTGTGCTATTCCCAAACTAGAGCTGGAATCACACGATTTGAAAGTGGGATAACTTCTTCATGCCAACTCCTATGAGATTTATTCAACTTCCTGGTGATTCTCCACCCTTTATGTATCCAAATCAAGCTTCTTACAAAGTGATTCATCTGGTTTGATTGGAGCGGCCGAAGAAGCTGTGCTATTCCCAATGGGAAGCTGGAATCACTGATTTGAAAGTGGGATAACTTCTTTTGCCAACTCCTATGAGATTTATTCAACTTCCTGGTGATTCTCCACCACTTTATGTATCAAATCAAGCTTTTCACAAAGTGATTCATCTGGTTTGATTGGAGCAGCCGAAGAAGCTGTCTTTATTCCCAAAGCTGAAGCTGGAATCACCTGATTTGAAGTGGGATAACTTCTTCATGCCAACTCCTATGAGATTTATTCAACTTCTGGTGATTCTCCACCACTTTATGTATCCAAATCAAGCTTTTCACAAAGTGATTCATCCTGGTTTGATTGGAGCGGCGAAGAAGCTGTCTATTCCCAAACTAGAGCTGGAATCACATGATTTGAAAGTGGGATAACTTCTTCATCCCAACTCCTATGAGATTTATTCAACTTCTGGTGATTCTCCACCACTTTATGTATCCAAATCAAGCTTTTCACAAAGTGATTCATCCTGGTTTGATTGGAGCAATGAAGAAGCTGTGCTATTCCCAAGCTGGGAAACTGGAATCACGATTTGAAAGTGGGATAACTTCTTCTTGCCAACTCCTATGAGATTTATTCAACTTCCTGGTGATTCTCCACCACTTTATGTATCAAATCAAGCTTCTTACAAAGTGATTCATCCTGGTTTGATTGGAGCGGCGAAGAAGCTGTCTTTATTCCCAAAGCTGAAGCTGGAATCACATGATTTGAAAGTGGGATAACTTCTTTTGCCAACTCCTATGAGATTTATTCAACTTCCTGGTGATTCTCCACCACTTTATGTATCCAAATCAAGCTTCTCACAAAGTGATTCATCCTGGTTTGATTGGAGCAATGAAGAAGCTGTGCTATTCCCAAACTAGAGCTGGAATCACTGATTTGAAAGTGGGATAACTTCTTCATGCCAACTCCTATGAGATTTATTCAACTTCCTGATTCTCCACCACTTTATGTATCCAATCAAGCTTCTCACAAAGTGATTCATCCTGGTTTGATTGGAGCAGCGAAGAAGCTGTCTTTATTCCCAAAGCTGGGAAGCTGGAATCACTGATTTGAAAGTGGGATAACTTCTTCATGCCAACTCTATGAGATTTATTCAACTTCCTGGTGATTCTCCACCACTTTATGTATCCAAATCAAGCTTTTCACAAAGTGATTCATCCTGGTTTGATTGGAGCAGTGAAGAAGCTGTCTATTCCCAAGCGGGAAGCTGGAATCACATGATTTGAAAGTGGGATAACTTCTTCATGCCAACTCCTATGAGATTTATTCAACTTCCTGGTGATTCTCCACCACTTTATGTATCCAAATCAAGCTTTTCACAAAGTGATTCATCCTGGTTTGATTGGAGCAATGAAGAAGCTGTGCTATTCCCAAGCTGGGAAGCTGGAATCACATGATTTGAAAGTGGGATAACTTCTTCATCCCAACTCCTATGAGATTTATTCAACTTCCTGGTGATTCTCCACCACTTTATGTATCCAAATCAAGCTTCTTACAAAGTGATTCATCCTGGTTTGATTGGAGCAGCGAAGAAGCTGTGCTATTCCCAAAGCTGGAATCACGATTTGAAAGTGGGATAACTTCTTCTTGCCAACTCCTATGAGATTTATTCAACTTCCTGGTGATTCTCCACCACTTTATGTATCCAAATCAAGCTTCTCACAAAGTGATTCATCCTGGTTTGATTGGAGCGGCGAAGAAGCTGTCCTATTCCCAAGCGGGAAGCTGGAATCACGATTTGAAAGTGGGATAACTTCTTCATCCCAACTCCTATGAGATTTATTCAACTTCCTGGTGATTCTCCACCACTTTATGTATCCAAATCAAGCTTCTTACAAAGTGATTCATCCTGGTTTGATTGGAGCGTGAAGAAGCTGTGCTATTCCCAAGCGGGAAGCTGGAATCACGATTTGAAAGTGAGATAACTTCTTTTGCCAACTCCTATGAGATTTATTCAACTTCCTGGTGATTCTCCACCACTTTATGTATCCAAATCAAGCTTCTTACAAAGTGATTCATCCTGGTTTGATTGGAGCGGCGAAGAAGCTGTCTATTCCCAAACTAGGAAGCTGGAATCACGATTTGAAAGTGGGATAACTTCTTCATCCCAACTCCTATGAGATTTATTCAACTTCTGGTGATTCTCCACCACTTTATGTATCCAAATCAAGCTTCTTACAAAGTGATTCATCCTGGTTTGATTGGAGCGGCCGAAGAAGCTGTCTATTCCCAAAGCTGGGAAGCTGGAATCACCTGATTTGAAAGTGGGATAACTTCTTCATCCAACTCCTATGAGATTTATTCAACTTCCTGGTGATTCTCCACCACTTTATGTATCCAAATCAAGCTTCTCACAAAGTGATTCATCCTGGTTTGATTGGAGCGGCGAAGAAGCTGTGCTATTCCCAATGGGAAGCTGGAATCACGATTTGAAAGTGGGATAACTTCTTCTTGCCAACTCCTGAGATTTATTCAACTTCCTGGTGATTCTCCACCACTTTATGTATCCAAATCAAGCTTCTTACAAAGTGATTCATCCTGGTTTGATTGGAGCGGCGAAGAAGCTGTGCTATTCCCAAACTAGGAAGCTGGAATCACATGATTTGAAAGTGGGATAACTTCTTCATGCCAACTCCTATGAGATTTATTCAACTTCCTGGTGATTCTCCACCACTTTATGTATCCAAATCAAGCTTCTCACAAAGTGATTCATCCTGGTTTGATTGGAGCGGCCGAAGAAGCTGTGCTATTCCCAAGCTGGAAGCTGGAATCACTGATTTGAAAGTGGGATAACTTCTTCATGCCAACTCCTATGAGATTTATTCAACTTCCTGATTCTCCACCACTTTATGTATCAAATCAAGCTTCTTACAAAGTGATTCATCCTGGTTTGATTGGAGCGTGAAGAAGCTGTGCTATTCCCAAGCTGGAAGCTGGAATCACTGATTTGAAAGTGGGATAACTTCTTCATGCCAACTCCTATGAGATTTATTCAACTTCCTGGTGATTCTCCACCACTTTATGTATCCAAATCAAGCTTCTTACAAAGTGATTCATCCTGGTTTGATTGGAGCGGCCGAAGAAGCTGTGCTATTCCCAATGGGAAGCTGGAATCACTTGATTTGAAAGTGGGATAACTTCTTCATGCCAACTCCTATGAGATTTATTCAACTTCCTGGTGATTCTCCACCACTTTATGTATCCAAATCAAGCTTCTCACAAAGTGATTCATCCTGGTTTGATTGGAGCAGCCAGAAGAAGCTGTCTATTCCCAAGCTGGGAAGCTGGAATCACTTGATTTGAAAGTGGGATAACTTCTTCATGCCAACTCCTATGAGATTTATTCAACTTCCTGGTGATTCTCCACCACTTTATGTATCCAAATCAAGCTTCTCACAAGTGATTCATCCTGGTTTGATTGGAGCAGCCGAAGAAGCTGTCTATTCCCAAAGCTGAGGCTGGAATCACATGATTTGAAAGTGAGATAACTTCTTCATCCCAACTCCTATGAGATTTATTCAACTTCCTGGTGATTCTCCACCACTTTATGTATCCAAATCAAGCTTCTTACAAAGTGATTCATCCTGGTTTGATTGGAGCAGCGAAGAAGCTGTGCTATTCCCAAGCTGAGGCTGGAATCACGATTTGAAAGTGGGATAACTTCTTTTGCCAACTCCTATGAGATTTATTCAACTTCCTGGTGATTCTCCACCACTTTATGTATCCAAATCAAGCTTCTTACAAAGTGATTCATCCTGGTTTGATTGGAGCAGCGAAGAAGCTGTGCTATTCCCAAACTAGGAAGCTGGAATCACGATTTGAAAGTGGGATAACTTCTTCATCCCAACTCCTATGAGATTTATTCAACTTCCTGGTGATTCTCCACCACTTTATGTATCCAAATCAAGCTTCTTACAAAGTGATTCATCCTGGTTTGATTGGAGCAGCGAAGAAGCTGTCTATTCCCAAAGCTGAGGCTGGAATCACATGATTTGAAAGTGGGATAACTTCTTCATCCCAACTCCTATGAGATTTATTCAACTTCCTGGTGATTCTCCACCACTTTATGTATCCAAATCAAGCTTCTCACAAAGTGATTCATCCTGGTTTGATTGGAGCGACGAAGAAGCTGTGCTATTCCCAAGCTGGGAAGCTGGAATCACGATTTGAAAGTGGGATAACTTCTTCTTGCCAACTCCTATGAGATTTATTCAACTTCCTGATTCTCCACCACTTTATGTATCCAAATCAAGCTTCTTACAAAGTGATTCATCCTGGTTTGATTGGAGCGGCAGAAGAAGCTGTGCTATTCCCAAACTAGGAAGCTGGAATCACATGATTTGAAAGTGGGATAACTTCTTCATCCAACTCTATGAGATTTATTCAACTTCCTGGTGATTCTCCACCACTTTATGTATCAAATCAAGCTTCTCACAAAGTGATTCATCCTGGTTTGATTGGAATGGCCGAAGAAGCTGTGCTATTCCCAAAGCTGAGGCTGGAATCACGATTTGAAAGTGGGATAACTTCTTTTGCCAACTCCTATGAGATTTATTCAACTTCCTGGTGATTCTCCACCACTTTATGTATCCAATCAAGCTTCTCACAAAGTGATTCATCCTGGTTTGATTGGAGCGACGAAGAAGCTGTGCTATTCCCAAAGCTAGAGCTGGAATCACGATTTGAAGGTGGGATAACTTCTTTTGCCAACTCCTATGAGATTTATTCAACTTCCTGGTGATTCTCCACCACTTTATGTATCCAAATCAAGCTTTTCACAAAGTGATTCATCCTGGTTTGATTGGAGCAGCCGAAGAAGCTGTCTATTCCCAAGCTGAGGCTGGAATCACGATTTGAAAGTGGGATAACTTCTTCATGCCAACTCCTATGAGATTTATTCAACTCCTGGTGATTCTCACCACTTTATGTATCCAATCAAGCTTCTCACAAAGTGATTCATCCTGGTTTGATTGGAGCAATGAAGAAGCTGTGCTATTCCCAAGCTGGGAAGCTGGAATCACGATTTGAAAGTGGGATAACTTCTTCATCCAACTCCTATGAGATTTATTCAACTTCCTGGTGATTCTCCACCACTTGTATCCAAATCAAGCTTCTTACAAAGTGATTCATCCTGGTTTGATTGGAGCGGCAGAAGAAGCTGTGCTATTCCCAAAGCTGGAAGCTGGAATCACGATTTGAAAGTGGGATAACTTCTTCTTGCCAACTCCTATGAGATTTATTCAACTTCCTGATTCTCCACCACTTTATGTATCCAAATCAAGCTTCTTACAAAGTGATTCATCCTGGTTTGATTGGAGCAGCCGAAGAAGCTGTGCTATTCCCAAACTAGGAAGCTGGAATCACATGATTTGAAAGTGGGATAACTTCTTCATGCCAGCTCCTATGAGATTTATTCAACTTCCTGGTGATTCTCCACCACTTTATGTATCCAAATCAAGCTTCTCACAAAGTGATTCATCCTGGTTTGATTGGAGCAATGAAGAAGCTGTGCTATTCCCAAAGGCTGGAATCACTTGATTTGAAAGTGGGATAACTTCTTCTTGCCAACTCCTATGAGATTTATTCAACTTCCTGGTGATTCTCCACCACTTTATGTATCCAAATCAAGCTTCTCACAAGTGATTCATCCTGGTTTGATTGGAGCGACGAAGAAGCTGTGCTATTCCCAAAGCTGGAAGCTGGAATCACGATTTGAAAGTGAGATAACTTCTTCATCCCAACTCCTATGAGATTTATTCAACTTCCTGGTGATTCTCCACCACTTTATGTATCAAATCAAGCTTCTTACAAAGTGATTCATCCTGGTTTGATTGGAGCGACGAAGAAGCTGTGCTATTCCCAAGCGGGAAGCTGGAATCACGATTTGAAAGTGGGATAACTTCTTTTGCCAACTCCTATGAGATTTATTCAACTTCCTGGTGATTCTCACCACTTTATGTATCAAATCAAGCTTCTTACAAAGTGATTCATCCTGGTTTGATTGGAGCGGCCGAAGAAGCTGTGCTATTCCCAAACTAGGAAGCTGGAATCACGATTTGAAAGTGGGATAACTTCTTCATCCCAACTCCTATGAGATTTATTCAACTCCTGGTGATTCTCCACCACTTTATGTATCCAAATCAAGCTTCTTACAAGTGATTCATCCTGGTTTGATTAGAGCGGCGAAGAAGGCTGTGCTATTCCCAAAGCTGAGGCTGGAATCACCTTATTTGAAAGTGGGATAACTTCTTCATCCAACTCCTATGAGATTTATTCAACTCCTGGTGATTCTCACCACTTTATGTATCCAAATCAAGCTTCTCACAAAGTGATTCATCCTGGTTTGATTGGAGCGGCCGAAGAAGCTGTGCTATTCCCAAAGGCTGGAATCACGATTTGAAAGTGGGATAACTTCTTCTTGCCAACTCCTATGAGATTTATTCAACTTCCTGATGATTCTCCACCACTTTATGTATCCAAATCAAGCTTCTTACAAAGTGATTCATCCTGGTTTGATTGGAGCAGCCGAAGAAGCTGTGCTATTCCCAAGCTGAGGCTGGAATCACGATTTGAAAGTGGGATAACTTCTTCATGCCAACTCCTATGAGATTTATTCAACTTCCTGGTGATTCTCCACCACTTTATGTATCCAAATCAAGCTTCTCACAAAGTGATTCATCCTGGTTTGATTGGAATGGCCGAAGAAGCTGTGTTATTCCCAAAGCTGAAGCTGGAATCACGATTTGAAAGTGGGATAACTTCTTCTTGCCAACTCCTATGAGATTTATTCAACTTCCTGGTGATTCTCCACCACTTTATGTATCCAAATCAAGCTTCTTACAAAGTGATTCATCCTGGTTTGATTGGAGCGTGAAGAAGCTGTGCTATTCCCAATGGGAAGCTGGAATCACGTTATTTGAAAGTGGGATAACTTCTTCATGCCAACTCCTATGAGATTTATTCAACTTCCTGGTGATTCTCCACCACTTTATGTATCCAAATCAAGCTTTTCACAAAGTGATTCATCCTGGTTTGATTGGAGCAGCCGAAGAAGCTGTCTTATTCCCAAAGCTGGGAAGCTGGAATCACATGATTTGAAAGTGGGATAACTTCTTCATGCCAACTCCTATGAGATTTATTCAACTTCCTGGTGATTCTCCACCACTTTATGTATCCAATCAAGCTTCTCACAAAGTGATTCATCCTGGTTTGATTGGAGCGACGAAGAAGCTGTGCTATTCCCAAGCTGAGGCTGGAATCACGTTATTTGAAAGTGGGATAACTTCTTCATCCCAACTCTATGAGATTTATTCAACTTCCTGGTGATTCTCCACCACTATGTATCCAAATCAAGCTTCTTACAAAGTGATTCATCCTGGTTTGATTGGAGCGACGAAGAAGCTGTGCTATTCCCAAGCTGAGGCTGGAATCACGATTTGAAGTGGGATAACTTCTTCTTGCCAACTCCTATGAGATTTATTCAACTTCCTGGTAATTCTCCACCACTTTATGTATCCAAATCAAGCTTCTTACAAAGTGATTCATCCTGGTTTGATTGGAGCGGCGAAGAAGCTGTGCTATTCCCTAACTAGGAAACTGGAATCACATGATTTGAAAGTGGGATAACTTCTTCATGCCAACTCCTATGAGATTTATTCAACTTCCTGGTGATTCTCCACCACTTTATGTATCCAAATCAAGCTTCTCACAAAGTGATTCATCCTGGTTTGATTGGAGCAATGAAGAAGCTGTGCTATTCCCAAAGCTGGGAAGCTGGAATCACGATTTGAAAGTGGGATAACTTCTTCTTGCCAACTCCTATGAGATTTATTCAACTTCCTGGTGATTCTCCACCACTTTATGTATCCAAATCAAGCTTCTTACAAGTGATTCATCCTGGTTTGATTGGAGCGGCGAAGAAGCTGTGCTATTCCCAAAGCTGAGGCTGGAATCACGTTATTTGAAAGTGGGATAACTTCTTCATGCCAACTCCTATGAGATTTATTCAACTTCCTGGTGATTCTCCACCACTTTATGTATCCAAATCAAGCTTTTCACAAAGTGATTCATCCTGGTTTGATTAGAGCGGCGAAGAAGCTGTGCTATTCCCAAAGCTGGAATCACGGATTTGAAAGTGGGATAACTTCTTCATGCCAACTCCTATGAGATTTATTCAACTTCCTGGTAATTCTCCACCACTTTATGTATCCAATTCAAGCTTCTACAAAGTGATTCATCTGGTTTGATTGGAGCAGCCGAAGCTGTGCTATTCCCAAACTGGGAAACTGGAATCACGTTATTTGAAAGTGGGATAACTTCTTCATCCCAACTCCTATGAGATTTATTCAACTTCCTGGTGATTCTCCACCACTTTATGTATCCAAATCAAGCTTCTTAC
Source organism: Brassica carinata (assembly GCA_016771965.1). Classification (NCBI taxonomy): domain Eukaryota; kingdom Viridiplantae; phylum Streptophyta; class Magnoliopsida; order Brassicales; family Brassicaceae; genus Brassica; species Brassica carinata. Next base: position 33,315 of record JAAMPC010000225.1, read on the forward strand.
AAAGTGATTCATCCTGGTTTGATTGGAGCAGCCGAAGAAGCTGTCTATTCCCAAAGCGGGAAGCTGGAATCACGTTATTTGAAAGTGGGATAACTTCTTCATCCAACTCCTATGAGATTTATTCAACTTCCTGGTGATTCTCCACCACTTTATGTATCCAAATCAAGCTTCTTACAAGTGATTCATCCTGGTTTGATTGGAGCGACGAAGAAGCTGTGTTATTCCCAAAGCTGAGGCTGGAATCACGATTTGAAAGTGGGATAACTTCTTCATGCCAACTCCTATGAGATTTATTCAACTTCCTGGTGATTCTCCACCACTTTATGTATCCAAATCAAGCTTCTCACAAAGTGATTCATCCTGGTTTGATTGGAACGACGAAGAAGCTGTGCTATTCCCAAAGCTGAGGCTGGAATCACGATTTGAAGTGGGATAACTTCTTCTTGCCAACTCCTATGAGATTTATTCAACTTCCTGGTGATTCTCCACCACTTTATGTATCCAAATCAAGCTTCTTACAAAGTGATTCATCCTGGTTTGATTGGAACGACGAAGAAGCTGTGCTATTCCCAAGCGGGAAGCTGGAATCACGATTTGAAAGAAGGATAACTTCTTCTTGCCAACTCCTATGAGATTTATTCAACTTCCTAGTGATTCTCCACAACTTTATGTATCCAAATCAAGTTTCTTACAAAGTGATTCATCCTGGTTTGATTGGAACGACGAAGAAGCTGTGCTATTCCCAACTGGGAAGCTGGAATCACGATTTGAAAGTGGGATAACTTCTTCATGCCAACTCCTATGAGATTTATTCAACTTCCTGGTGATTCTCCACCACTTTATGTATCCAAATCAAGCTTCTCACAAAGTGATTCATCCTGGTTTGATTGGAACGATGAAGAAGCTGTGCTATTCCCAAACTGGGAAACTGGAATCACCTGATTTGAAAGTGGGATAACTTCTTCTTGCCACCTCCTATGAGATTTATTCAACTTCCTGGTGATTCTCCACCACTTTATGTATCCAAATCAAGCTTCTCACAAAGTGATTCATCCTGGTTTGATTGGAACGGCGAAGAAGCGTGCTATTCCCAAGCTGGAATCACTTGATTTGAAAGTGGGATAACTTCTTCATGCCAACTCTATGAGATTTATTCAACTTCCTGGTGATTCTCCACCACTTTGTATCCAAATCAAGCTTCTCACAAGTGATTCATCCTGGTTTGATTAGAGCGTGAAGAAGCTGTCTATTCCCAAGCTGGAATCACGATTTGAAAGTGGGATAACTTCTTCATCCCAACTCTATGAGATTTATTCAACTTCCTGGTGATTCTCCACCACTTTATGTATCCAAATCAAGCTTCTTACAAAGTGATTCATCCTGGTTTGATTGGAGCGGCGAAGAAGCGTGCTATTCCCAAGCTGGGCTGGAATCACGATTTGAAAGTGAGATAACTTCTTCATGCCAACTCCTATGAGATTTATTCAACTTCCTGGTGATTCTCCACCACTTTATGTATCCAAATCAAGCTTCTTACAAAGTGATTCATCCTGGTTTGATTGGAGCGGCGAAGAAGCTGTCTATTCCCAAACTAAAGCTGGAATCACGATTTGAAAGTGGGATAACTTCTTCATCCAACTCCTATGAGATTTATTCAACTCCTTGGTGATTCTACACCACTTTATGTATCCAAATCAAGCTTCTTACAAAGTGATTCATCCTGGTTTGATTAGAGCGGCGAAGAAGCTGTGCTATTCCCAAGCTGAGGCTGGAATCACCTGATTTGAAAGTGGGATAACTTCATCCCAACTCTATGAGATTTATTCAACTTCCTGGTGATTCTCCACCACTTTATGTATCCAAATCAAGCTTCTCACAAAGTGATTCATCCTGGTTTGATTGGAGCAATGAAGAAGCTGTGCTATTCCCAAGCTGAGGCTGGAATCACGATTTGAAAGTGGGATAACTTCTTCTTGCCAACTCCTATGAGATTTATTCAACTTCCTGGTGATTCTCCACCACTTTATGTATCCAAATCAAGCTTCTTACAAAGTGATTCATCCTGGTTTGATTGGAGCGTGAAGAAGCTGTCTATTCCCAAACTAGGAAGCTGGAATCACGATTTGAAAGTGGGATAACTTCTTCATGCCAACTCCTATGAGATTTATTCAACTTCCTGGTGATTCTCCACCACTTTATGTATCCAAATCAAGCTTCTCACAAAGTGATTCATCCTGGTTTGATTGGGCAATGAAGAAGCTGTGTTATTCCCAAGCTGAGGCTGGAATCACTGATTTGAAAGTGGGATAACTTCTTCTTGCCAACTCCTATGAGATTTATTCAACTTCCTGGTGATTCTCCACCACTTTATGTATCCAAATCAAGCTTCTTACAAAGTGATTCATCCTGGTTTGATTGGAGCGGCAGAAGAAGCTGTGCTATTCCCAAAGCGGGAAGCTGGAATCACGTGATTTGAAAGTGGGATAACTTCTTCATGCCAACTCCTATGAGATTTATTCAACTTCCTGGTGATTCTCCACCACTTTATGTATCCAAATCAAGCTTTTACAAAGTGATTCATCCTGGTTTGATTGGAGCGTGAAGAAGCTGTCTATTCCCAAGCTGAGGCTGGAATCACCTGATTTGAAAGTGGGATAACTTCTTCATGCCAACTCCTATGAGATTTATTCAACTTCCTGGTGATTCTCCACCACTTTATGTATCCAATCAAGCTTCTCACAAAGTGATTCATCCTGGTTTGATTGGAGCAATGAAGAAGCTGTGCTATTCCCAAGCGGGAAGCTGGAATCACGTGATTTGAAAGTGGGATAACTTCTTCATCCCAACTCCTATGAGATTTATTCAACTTCCTGGTGATTCTCCACCACTTTATGTATCCAAATCAAGCTTCACAAAGTGATTCATCCTGGTTTGATTGGAGCGGCGAAGAAGCTGTGCTATTCCCAAGCGGGAAGCTGGAATCACGATTTGAAGTGGGATAACTTCTTCATGCCAACTCCTATGAGATTTATTCAACTTCCTGGTGATTCTCCACCACTTTATGTATCCAAATCAAGCTTCTTACAAAGTGATTCATCCTGGTTTGATTGGAGCGACGAAGAAGCTGTGCTATTCCCAAGCGGGAAGCTGGAATCACGATTTGAAGTGGGATAACTTCTTCATGCCAACTCCTATGAGATTTATTCAACTTCCTGGTGATTCTCCACCACTTTATGTATCCAAATCAAGCTTCTTACAAAGTGATTCATCCTGGTTTGATTGGAGCGACGAAGAAGCTGTGCTATTCCCAAAGCTGGAAGCTGGAATCACGATTTGAAAGTGGGATAACTTCTTCATGCCAACTCTATGAGATTTATTCAACTTCTGGTGATTCTCCACCACTTTATGTATCCAAATCAAGCTTTTCACAAAGTGATTCATCTGGTTTGATTGGGCAATGAAGAAGCTGTCTATTCCCAAAGCTGGAAGCTGGAATCACATGATTTGAAAGTGGGATAACTTCTTCATGCCAACTCTATGAGATTTATTCAACTTCTGGTGATTCTCCACCACTTTGTATCCAAATCAAGCTTCACAAAGTGATTCATCTGGTTTGATTGGAGCAGCGAAGAAGCTGTGCTATTCCCAAACTAGAGCTGGAATCACATGATTTGAAAGTGGGATAACTTCTTCATGCCAACTCTATGAGATTTATTCAACTTCCTGGTGATTCTCCACCACTTTATGTATCAAATCAAGCTTCTTACAAGTGATTCATCCTGGTTTGATTGGAGCAGCGAAGAAGCTGTGCTATTCCCAAGCTGGAAGCTGGAATCACATGATTTGAAAGTGGGATAACTTCTTCATACCAACTCCTATGATTTATTCAACTTCTGGTGATTCTCCACCACTTTATGTATCAAATCAAGCTTTTCACAAAGTGATTCATCCTGGTTTGATTGGAGCAATGAAGAAGCTGTGCTATTCCCAAAGCTGGAAGCTGGAATCACATGATTTGAAAGTGGGATAACTTCTTCATCCCAACTCCTATGATTTATTCAACTTCTGGTGATTCTCCACCACTTTATGTATCAAATCAAGCTTCTCACAAAGTGATTCATCTGGTTTGATTGGAGCGACGAAGAAGCTGTGCTATTCCCAAACTAGAGCTGGAATCACGATTTGAAAGTGGGATAACTTCTTCATCCCAACTCCTATGATTTATTCAACTTCTGGTGATTCTCCACCACTTTATGTATCAAATCAAGCTTCACAAAGTGATTCATCTGGTTTGATTGGAGCGGCGAAGAAGCTGTCTTATTCCCAAAGCTGGAAGCTGGAATCTGATTTGAAAGTGGGATAACTTCTTCATGCCAACTCTATGAGATTTATTCAACTTCTGGTGATTCTCCACCACTTTATGTATCAAATCAAGCTTCACAAAGTGATTCATCTGGTTTGATTGGGCAATGAAGAAGCTGTGCTATTCCCAAGCTGGAAGCTGGAATCTGATTTGAAAGTGGGATAACTTCTTCTTGCCAACTCCTATGAGATTTATTCAACTTCTGGTGATTCTCCACCACTTTGTATCCAAATCAAGCTTCTTACAAGTGATTCATCCTGGTTTGATTGGAGCGACGAAGAAGCTGTGCTATTCCCAAGCTGGAAGCTGGAATCACGATTTGAAAGTGGGATAACTTCTTCATACCAACTCCTATGATTTATTCAACTTCTGGTGATTCTCCACAACTTTATGTATCCAAATCAAGCTTTTACAAAGTGATTCATCTGGTTTGATTGGAGCAATGAAGAAGCTGTGCTATTCCCAAGCTGGAAGCTGGAATCACGATTTGAAAGTGGGATAACTTCTTCATGCCAACTCCTATGATTTATTCAACTTCCTGGTGATTCTCCACCACTTTGTATCCAAATCAAGCTTCACAAAGTGATTCATCTGGTTTGATTGGAGCAGCGAAGAAGCTGTGCTATTCCCAAAGCTGGAAGCTTTAAGAGAACAAGTGAGTGTGTTTGAGAGTTTCTTGAGAGTTCAAAAGCTCAAAGTGTTTTGTGTGTGTCTGGTGATCCGTGGGAGGTTCATTTGAAGACTCAGAGTAAATCTGTGTTCTAGAGACAGCGTGGGTTCTCAGTACAAGATCTAACAGTTGTTCAAGCGTCAAGCTGTTCAAGATGGAAAGTATTATGAAGATGAAGGTCAGCGGTGACATTCAAAGGAAGCAACTGATCTACAGGATGGTGAAGACTGCTGTGGGAAGCAAGGGTTTGTGGAGGCATATCACGTCTGGTGAAGCTCAAAGGCGATTACTCAAGGGGTGTGACCGAGGAGAGTGTTGTGGAGAAGTGGCAACAAGAGACATGATGGTGATGTCAGTCCTTCATGCCTCCTTGGGCCGGCTATCCTAGATGCTTACAGCTACTGTGAGACAGCCAAGGAGCTGTGGGACACTGAAGAGGTATATGGAAGCGTTCTAACCTGAACCGAGTGTTTGAAGTCAAGAAGGCAATCAATGAGTTAACTAAGATGACATGGAGTTTACTAAGCACTTGGGAGGTTCAGGACACTGTGGTGAGTGGAGATGTTGAGACCAAGCACGGTTGATCGAGCTTCTAAATGAGAGTGAGCAGGACAAGGTCTTTGGGTTGTTGCTCACATTGAGCATAACTACAATGGTCTCATTCAGCACATGCTAAGGTCGAAGCTACCTGACCTTGAGGATGTTTGTGCTCAGATCTGAGAGGGCAGGGGCTCAATGGGTTTGTTTGGAGGCAAGGGAGACTTATCTCTTGCAAATCTGTGCAATCTGACGAGAAGAGCCTCCACAAGCTAACAAAGCTGGCTACAACAAGTATGAGAAGTTCAATGGGAATTGTGATCATTGCAAGAGGTATGGGCACAAGAAGATTCAGTGCTGGATACTCCATCCCCACTTGAAGCCGGCCAAGTTCATAAGGAGAGAGAGGCAAGAGCTCATGGTGAAGGATCAGCGGGGAGGGGCCATCCAACAAGGAGCTGAGGTGGAGGCCGTGAAGGAAATGGAAAAGCTTTGGTGACCTATACTGGAACTAGCAACCCAGGAATGATCAAGACTTCATCAGGAGGTCGAGATGGATGCACTCATCAAAATGCTCAAGGATAATGGTAACATTCATGGGTATTCATTTGGTGCTTCTTTAATTGCTAGAACTATAGAAATGACTCACGGTGAGGCTGAGATTGCTAGGAATGATAGTAAGGCTGGAATTGAGCAGTACATTGATAGAAATGCTAGGATGAATGCATATAGATCAAAAGCTGTTATCTGCCATGCATAAAACCATTGATTATAGATTCAGGTGCATCTCATCATATGATTAGTGACACCAACCTGATTAAAGATATAGAACCTACTAATGGATGTGTGATGATTGCAAATGGAGATAAGATACCTATTAAGGGAATAGGAAACTTAAAGCTATTTGATAAAAACACTAGAGCATTTTACATTCCTGAATTCACATCAAATCTTCTTTCAGTTAAGAAATGTACTACTGATTTGAATTGCAATGTTATATTCAGTCCTAATGATGTGAAGTTTCAGGATATTGAGAGCAGCCAATTGATTGGAAAAGTCACTAAGGGAGAGTTATATATGCTTGAGAAGCTTGATCCTTTCTAATCATAGCTGCTCATTATACCTTCTAGTTTGAATAAAAATGCATTGTGGCATGCTAGACTAGGTCATCCCCATGAGAGGGCTTTAAACTTGATGTTACCAGGTGTGGTTTTTGAAAATGATAAGTGTGAAGCTTGCATCTTAGGCAAGCATTGTAAGAATGTGTTTCCAAGAACATCTACTTTTATGAAAATTGCTTTGATTTGATTCATACTGATGTGTGGACTGCACCTATTTTCTCTAGAGATAATCATAAGTACTTTGTCACATTCATTGATGAAAAATCTAAATACACCTGGTTAACACTTATTCCATCAAAGATAGGGTGATAGATGCATTCAAGAACTTTCAAGCTTATGTGACTAACCATTATCATGCTAAGATTAAAATTTTGAGATCAGATAATGGAGGAGCCACAAGCTATGGTTTCAGATCATCTGGATCATCAAACATTGTCCTTACACACACAAGGAATGGTGGGGAAGGAAGGGTTGATGGGTGGCTGGGTCATTGATGTGCTGGGACATGGGTGCTGCACTATCTGGGCAGGATGGGAAGGATCAAAGGCATTTGAGGACTGAAGCAACATCTTTGGCATATATGAAAGTGTTTGGATGCTTGTGTTATGTGTTGGTACCAGGAGAGTTGAGGAACAAGCTAGAAGCAAGCAGAAAAAATGAATGTTCATTCTCCTCAACTCAAAGGGATAAAGTGTTATGATCCAGAAGCTAGAAGAGGTATATAAGAGATGTGAAGTTCATTGAAGAAGAGGGACTATGAGAGAAGAATCAAGAACTTGGGGTTACATCAGATAAGGCTGGAGTCAAGAAGGTTTTGGAAGGTCTTGGTATCAAGATGAATCAGGATCAGTCCACAAGAAGTGGGCGACCAGAAGAAACTCAAATGAACCAAGTGAGCTGCTCAAAACACCTTGATCATGAGAGTAGGCAAACTTAAGAAAGGTAGGAGGGGTTCAACTCAGGGTTCTCCATCATCAAGGTGACAGAATAGAAGATGGCACAAGAGCATATACAAGATGAGCGGTTCAGAGGAGAGGCGTGGGAGGCTGAGGGAAGGCTTCTTAGTAACCACCTTGAAGTGTACTACAATGCCCAAGCTGTGGAGCATCCTTCTCAAGCTGTGTTCCTTTGCTCAATACCCTGAAGAACATTGTGCATTCATGGTTAACTTGGATGAGAACTATATTCCAAGAAGCTATGAAGAAGCAATCATGGATAAAGAATGGAAGGAATCAGTTGGGGCTGAGAAGCCATGATCAAGAATGATACATGGTATGAGAGTGAGTTACCAAAGGGAAGAAGGCTGTGAGTAGTAAATGGATATTCACAATCAAGTATAAGGCTGATGGAAAGGTTGAGAGGAAGAAGTCAAGGCTAGTAGCAAGAGGTTTCACTCAAACTTATGGAGATTACATAGAAACCTTTACAGTATTAAACTACATACAATACGGATTGTATTAAGCTTGGCTGTGAATCTTGGATGGGGGTTATGGCAAATGGATGTGAAGAATGCATTCTTACAAGGTGAACTTGAGGATGAAGTATATATGCATCCACCTCCAGGCCTAGAACACTTGGTGAAGAGAGGGAATGTGTTGAGATTGAAAGCTATCTATGGGCTGAAGCAATCACCAAGAGCTTGGTACAACAAGCTGAGCACTACTCTGAATGGCCGAGGCTTCAAGAAGTCTGAACTAGACCACACTCTCCATCACAACTCCTCAGGTATGATTGCACTTCTTGTGTATGTTGATGATATCATTATCACAGGAAGTGATAAGGAAGGTATCATAGCAACCAAGGAGTTCATTAAATCCATGTTTGAGATTAAAGATTTGGGAGAAATGAAATACTTTCTTGGAATTGAGATATGTAGATCCAAGGAAGGTTTATTCATGTCCCAAAGGAAGTATACACTTGATCTTTTGAAAGGTGCAGGTGCTTATGGAGGCAAGACTGCAAGGATGCCTATGGAGGATGGCTTCACAAAGTCCCGAGAGGGAGATTGAAGACAGCAAACCTTATCAGGATCTAAACTCTATAGAAAACTAGTTGGCAAATTGATTTATCTTACCATAAGTAGACCTGACATTTGTTTTGCTGTGAATCAGGTGAGTCAACACATGCAAGTTCTAAGGAGCATCATTGGCATGGTGGAGAGGATCTTGATGTATCTCAACGGCTCACCTGATCAAGGAGTATGGATGGGTTGCAATGGAAGCACTGAAGTGGTTGGATACTGTGATGCAGATTGGGCTGGTGATAGAGCAGACAGGAGATCAACCACAGGCTATTGCACATTCATTGGAGGCAACTTGGTGACATGGAAGAGTAGAAGCAGAGAAGGTGGTCTCTTGCTCAGCTTGAAGCTGAGTATAGAGCTATGCTGAAGCACCAGCGAGTTGGTATGGATCAAAGGCATCTTGAAGCATTTGGAGATTGATCAAGCCACGCCAATGACAATGCATTGTGATAACCAAGCAGCCATTCACATTGCATCCAACTTCGGTGTTTCATGAAAGAACCAAGCACATTGAAGTTGATTGCCACAAGGTGAGGCAAATGATCATTCTAGGAATCATCTTGCCATGTTATACGAGGAGTGAAGATCAGTTAGCTGATGTGTTCACCAAGGCTGCAAACAGAAGACAATGGAGTCCATTCATATCAGGTTGGGCCTCATTGATCTTGGGAAGAGTAGAGCTGATCCTCTTGGCTGTGAGGTCTTTACTCTTTTCCCTCATCAAGGTTTTGTCCCAATGGGTTTTCCTTGGTGAGGTTTTTAATGAGGAAGATCTCATGGCCATCCAGCTTAGACTTTCACAAAGCTAAGCTTGAAGTGAGAAAGAGAGGAAGCCATTATGAGAAGGAAAGGTAGAGAGCTAAGCAGAGTGATGGGAAAGAGTGGGACGTGCACGGCCTGATGCCGGACAATGCGACTATGTATGATTGGGGGCTTGGCCGTTACATCTAAGGAAACATAAAGGAGAAGAAGAGATGGGTGAGTAAAGCCTCTACAGCACACGGAGGGTCTCAAGACTGATCAGACCGTTTAGGGATAGGGAAGGACGACCTTATCCATCCAGTGTTGGACAGGCTGTAAAAGCAAAGGAAGCTGCGTGTGAGCCTTACCGTCCATTCATTCAAAAGCAGCTCCCTTTAGTCTTGACTACACATGCTTATGACTAGTGATGTTTCCCTTAACTTGTAAACCTAATGCCTCTTCTATAAATGATGTAACCTCATCTCATAATAAGATTAGACAGTTCTAAACAATCTCTCTCTATACTCATTTCATTATGATTCTCCATTAGTCTCTAATCTGTCTTAATCTCTTATTCTCTTCTATAATCCTTTCAAACTCAGATAATCATCTATATCCTTAAATCTCATAAAATCAAGCTTCTCACAAAGTGATTCATCCTGGTTTGATTGGAGCGGCGAAGAAGGCGTGCTATTCCCAAGCTGGGAGCTGGAATCACGATTTGAAGAAGGATAACTTCTTCTTGCCAACTCCTATGAGATTTATTCAACTTCCTAGTGATTCTCCACAACTTTATGTATCCAAATCAAGTTTCTTACAAAGTGATTCATCCTGGTTTGATTGGAGCGGCAAGCGTGCTATTCCCAAGCTGGGAAGCTGGAATCACGATTTGAAAGTGGGATAACTTCTTCATGCCAACTCCTATGAGATTTATTCAACTTCCTGGTGATTCTCCACCACTTTATGTATCCAAATCAAGCTTCTCACAAAGTGATTCATCCTGGTTTGATTGGAGCGGTGAAGAAGTCTATTCCCAAAGCTGACTGGAATAACACGATTTGAAAGTGGGATAACTTCTTCTTGCCACCTCCTATGAGATTTATTCAACTTCCTGGTGATTCTCCACCACTTTATGTATCCAAATCAAGCTTCTCACAAAGTGATTCATCCTGGTTTGATTGGAACGACGAAGAAGCTGTCTTTCCATTCTGGGGGGCGGAATCACTTGATTTGAAAGTGGGATAACTTCTTCATGCCAACTCCTATGAGATTTATTCAACTTCCTGGTGATTCTCCACCACTTTATGTAAACAAATCAAGCTTCTCAAAAAGTGATTCATCCTGGTTTGATTTGAACGACGAAAAAGCTGTCCTATTCCCAAACTGGGAAACTGGAATCACCTGATTTGAAAGTGAGATAACTTCTTCATCCCAATTCCTATGATATTTATTTAACTTCCTGGTGATTCTCCACCACTTTATGTATCCAAATAAAGCTTCTTACAAAGTGATTCATCTTGTTTGATTGGAGCGGCAGAGAAGCGTGCTATTCCCAATGGGAAGCGGAATCACTGATTTGATGAGATAACTTCTTTTGCCAACTCATATAAGATTTATTCAACTTCCTGGTGATTCTCCACCACTTTATGTATCCAAATCAAGCTTCTTACAAAGTGATTCATCCTGGTTTGATTGGAGCGAACAAGCTGTGCTATTCCCAAACAAAGCTGGAATCACGATTTGAAAGTGGGATAACTTCTTCATCCCAACTGCTGAGATTTATTCAACTCCTTGATTCTCCACCACTTTATGTATCCAAATCAAGCTTCTTACAAAGTGATTCATCCTGGTTTGATTAGAGCAGCGAAGAAGGCTGCTATTCCCAAAGCGGGAAGCTGGTATCACTTATTTGAAAGTGGGATAACTTTTTCATCCCAACTCCTATGAGATTTCTTCAACTTCCTGGTGATTCTCCACCACTTTATGTATCCAAATCAAGCTTCTCACAAAGTGATTCATCCTGGTTTGATTGGAGCGCGAAGAAGCTGTGCTATTCCCAAAGCTGAGGCTGGAATCACGATTTGAAAGTGGGATAACTTCTTCTTGCCAACTCCTATGAGATTTATTCAACTTCCTGATTCCTCCACCACTTTATGTATCCAAATCAAGCTTCACAAAGTGATTCATCCTGGTTTGATTGGAGCGGCGAAGAAGGCTATTCCCTAACTAGGAAGCGGAATCACATGATTTGAAAGTGGGATAACTTCTTCATGCCAACTCCTATGAGATTTATTCAACTTCCTGGTGATTCTCCACCACTTTATGTATCCAAATCAAGCTTCTCACAAAGTGATTCATCCTGGTTTGATTGGAATGACGAAGAAGCTGTGTTATTCCCAATGGGAAGCTGGAATCACGATTTGAAAGTGGGATAACTTCTTCTTAACTCCTATGAGATTTATTCAACTTCCTGGTGATTCTCCACCACTTTATGTATCCAATTCAAGCTTCTCACAGTGATTCATCCTGGTTTGATTGAACGGAAGACATTGTATTCCCAAGCTGGAATCACGTTATTTGAAAGTGGGATAACTTCTTCATGCCAACTCCTATGAGATTTATTCAACTTCCTGGTGATTCTCCACCACTTTATGTATCCAAATCAAGCTTTTCACAAAGTGATTCATCCTGGTTTGATTAGAGCATGAAGAAGCTGTGCTATTCCCAAGCGGGAAGCTGGACTTACAGATTTGAAAGTGGGATAATTTCTTCATGCCAACTCCTATGAGATTTATTCAACTTCCTGGTGAATTCTCCACCACTTTATGTATCCAATTCAAGCTTCACAAAGATTCATCCTGGTTTGATTGGAAAGACAGACAAGCTGTGCTATTCCCAAGCTGGGCGGAAGGAATCACGTTATTTAAAAGTGGGACAACTTCTTCATCCCAACTCCTATGAGATTTATTCAACTTCCTGGTGATTCTCCACCACTTTATGTATCCAAATAAAGCTTCATACAAAGTTATTCATCCTGGTTTGTTTGGAGCAGCGAAGGCGTGCTATTCCCAAAGCGGGAATCACGATTTGAAAGTGGGATAACTTCTTCATGCCAACTCCTATGAGATTTATTCAACTTCCTGGTGATTCTCCACCACTTTATGTAAACAAATCAAGCTTCTCACAAAGTGATTCATCCTGGTTTGATTTGAACGACGAAAAAGCTGTCCTATTCCCAAACTGGGAAACTGGAATCACCTGATTTGAAAGTGAGATAACTTCTTCATCCCAATTTCTATGATATTTATTTAACTTCCTGGTGATTCTCCACCACTTTATGTATCCAAATAAAGCTTCTTACAAAGTGATTCATCTTGTTTGATTGACGAGAAGAAGCATGCTATTCCCAAGCGGGAAGCTGGAATCACGATTTGAAAGTGAGATAACTTCTTTTTGCCAACTCATATAAGATTTATTCAACTTCCTGGTGATTCTCCACCACTTTATGTATCCAAATCAAGCTTCTTACAAAGTGATTCATCCTGGTTTGATTGGAACGACGAACAAGCTGTGCTATTCCCAAACAAGAGCTGGAATCACGATTTGAAAGTGGGATAACTTCTTCATCCCAACTGCTATGAGATTTATTCAACTCCTGGTGATTCTCCACCACTTTATGTATCCAAATCAAGCTTCTTACAAAGTGATTCATCCTGGTTTGATTAGAGCGGCAGAAGAAGCTTGTCTATTCCCAAAGCTGGGAAGGTATCACCTTATTTGAAAGTGGGATAACTTTTTCATCCCAACTCCTATGAGATTTATTCAACTTCCTGGTGATTCTCCACCACTTTATGTATCCAAATCAAGCTTCTCACAAAGTGATTCATCCTGGTTTGATTGGAACGACGAAGACTGTGCTATTCCCAATGAAGCTGGAATCACGATTTGAAAGTGGGATAACTTCTTCTTGCCAACTCCTGAGATTTATTCAACTTCCTGATAATCCTCCACCACTTTATGTATCCAAATCAAGCTTCTTACAAAGTGATTCATCCTGGTTTGATTGGACGGCGAAGAAATTTGGGCTATTCCCAACTAGAGCTGGAATCACATGATTTGAAAGTGGGATAACTTCTTCATGCCAACTCCTATGAGATTTATTCAACTTCCTGGTGATTCTCCACCACTTTATGTATCCAAATCAAGCTTCTCACAAAGTGATTCATCCTGGTTTGATTGGAATGGCCGAAGAAGCTGTGTTCCCAAGTGGAGGCTGGAATCACTGATTTGAAAGTGGGATAACTTCTTCTTGCCAACTCCTATGAGATTTATTCAACTTCCTGGTAATTCTCCACCACTTTATGTATCCAATTCAAGCTTCTCACAAAGTGATTCATCCTGGTTTGATTGGAAGAGCGACAAGCTTGCTATTCCCAAAGCGGGAGCCGGAATCACGTTATTTAAAAGTGGGACAACTTCTTCATCCCAACTCCTATGAGATTTATTCAACTTCCTGGTGATTCTCCACCACTTTATGTATCAAATAAAGCTTACAAAGTTATTCATCCTGGTTTGTTTGGAGCAACGAAGAAGCTGTGCTATTCCCAAAGCTGAGGCTGGAATCACGATTTGAAAGTGGGATAACTTCTTCTTGCCAACTCCTATGAGATTTATTCAACTTCCTGAAAATCCTCCACCACTTGTATACAAATCAAGCTTCTTACAAAGTGATTCATCCTGGTTTTATTGGAACGACGAAGAAGCTGGGCCATTCCCTAACTAGGAAACTGGAATCACATGATTTGAAAGTGGGATAACTTCTTCATGCCAACTCCTATGAGATTTATTCAACTTCCTGGTGATTCTCCACCACTTTATGTATCCAAATCAAGCTTCTCACAAAGTGATTCATCCTGGTTTGATTGGAATGTGAAGAAGCTGTGTTATTCCCAAAGGCCCGGAATCACGATTTGAAAGTGGGATAACTTCTTGCCAACTCCTATGAGATTTATTCAACTTCCTGGTGATTCTCCACCACTTTATGTAAACAAATCAAGCTTCTCACAAAGTGATTCATCCTGGTTTGATTTGAACGACGAAAAAGCTGTCCTATTCCCAAACTGGGAAACTGGAATCACCTGATTTGAAAGTGAGATAACTTCTTCATCCCAATTCCTATGAGATTTATTCAACTTCCTGGTGATTCTCCACCACTTTATGTATCCAAATCAAGCTTCTTACAAAGTGATTCATCTTGTTTTGATTGGAGCAGCGAAGAAAATGTGCTATTCCAAGCTGAGGCTGGAATCACCTGATTTGAAAGTGAGATAACTTCTTTTTGCCAACTCATATAAGATTTATTCAACTTCCTGGTGATTCTCCACCACTTTATGTATCCAAATCAAGCTTCTTACAAAGTGATTCATCCTGGTTTGATTGGAACGACGAACAAGCTGTGCTATTCCCAAACAAGGAAACTGGAATCACCTGATTTGAAAGTGGGATAACTTCTTCATCCCAACTCCTATGAGATTTATTCAACTCCTTGGTGATTCTACACCACTTTATGTATCCAAATCAAGCTTCTTACAAAGTGATTCATCCTGGTTTGATTAGAGCAGTGAAGAAGGCATGCTATTCCCAAACTGGGAAACTGGTATCACCTTATTTGAAAGTGGGATAACTTTTTCATCCCAACTCCTATGAGATTTATTCAACTTCCTGGTGATTCTCCACCACTTTATGTATCCAAATCAAGCTTCTCACAAAGTGATTCATCCTGGTTTGATTGGACGAGAAGAAGAACGTGCTATTCCCAAACTGGGAAACTGGAATCACCTGATTTGAAAGTGGGATAACTTCTTCTTGCCAACTCCTATGAGATTTATTCAACTTCCTGATAATCCTCCACCACTTTATGTATCCAAATCAAGCTTCTTACAAAGTGATTCATCCTGGTTTGATTGGAACGACGAAGAAGCTGGGCTATTCCCTAACTAGGAAACTGGAATCACATGATTTGAAAGTGGGATAACTTCTTCATGCCAACTCCTATGAGATTTATTCAACTTCCTGGTGATTCTCCACCACTTTATGTATCCAAATCAAGCTTCTCACAAAGTGATTCATCCTGGTTTGATTGGAATGTGAAGAAGCTGTGTTATTCCCAAAGCTGGGGCTGGAATCACATTTGAAAGTGGGATAACTTCTTCTTGCCAACTCCTATGAGATTTATTCAACTTCCTGGTGATTCTCCACCACTTTATGTATCCAAATCAAGCTTCTTACAAAGTGATTCATCCTGGTTTGATTGGAGCAGCGAAGAAGCTGTGCTATTCCCAAGTGGCTGGAATCACTATTTGAAAGTGGGATAACTTCTTCATGCCAACTCCTATGAGATTTATTCAACTTCCTGGTGATTCTCCACCACTTTATGTATCCAAATCAAGCTTTTCACAAAGTGATTCATCCTGGTTTGATTAGAGCGATGAGAAGAAGCGTGCTATTCCCAAAGGGAAGCTGGACTTACAGTTGAAAGTGGGATAATTTCTTCATGCCAACTCCTATGAGATTTATTCAACTTCCTGGTGATTCTCCACCACTTTATGTATCCAATTCAAGCTTCTCACAAAGTGATTCATCCTGGTTTGATTGGAGCGTGAACAAGCTGTGCTATTCCCAAAGCGGGAAGCTGGAATCACGTTATTTAAAGTGGGACAACTTCTTCATCCAACTCCTATGAGATTTATTCAACTTCCTGGTGATTCTCCACCACTTTATGTATCCAAATAAAGCTTCATACAAAGTTATTCATCCTGGTTTGTTTGGAGCAGCCGAAGAAGCAGTGCTATTCCCAAAGCTGAGGCTGGAATCACGATTTGAAAGTGGGATAACTTCTTCTTGCCAACTCCTATGAGATTTATTCAACTTCCTGATAATCCTCCACTTTATGTATCCAAATCAAGCTTCTTACAAAGTGATTCATCCTGGTTTTATTGGAGCAGCGAAGAAGCTGGCTATTCCCAAACTAGAAGCTGGAATCACATGATTTGAAAGTGGGATAACTTCTTCATGCCAACTCCTATGAGATTTATTCAACTTCCTGGTGATTCTCCACCACTTTATGTATCCAAATCAAGCTTCTCACAAAGTGATTCATCCTGGTTTGATTGGAATGACGAAGAAGTGTGTTATTCCCAAGCGGGAAGCTGGAATCACGATTTGAAAGTGGGATAACTTCTTCTTGCCAACTCCTATGAGATTTATTCAACTTCCTGGTGATTCTCCACCACTTTATGTATCCAAATAAAGCTTCATACAAAGTGATTCATCCTGGTTTGTTTGGAGCGGCGAAGAAGCTGTGCTATTCCCAATGAAAGCTGGAATCACGATTTGAAAGTGGGATAACTTCTTCTTGCCAACTCCTATGAGATTTATTCAACTTCCTGAAAATCCTCCACCACTTTATGTATACAAATCAAGCTTCTTACAAAGTGATTCATCCTGGTTTGATTGGAGCGACGAAGAAGCTGGCCATTCTAACTAGGAAGCTGGAATCACATGATTTGAAAGTGGGATAACTTCTTCATGCCAACTCCTATGAGATTTATTCAACTTCCTGGTGATTCTCCACCACTTTATGTATCCAAATCAAGCTTCTCACAAAGTGATTCATCCTGGTTTGATTGGAATGTGAAGAAGCTGTGTTATTCCCAAAGCTGGAGCTGGAATCACGATTTGAAAGTGGGATAACTTCTTCTTGCCAACTCCTATGAGATTTATTCAAGTAATATATGAATTTAGACTAAATTAATTGTTAAAAATTAGAATGATGTGTATGTACTATGAAGGTGGTTTAGAATACATTAATATGAATGTAGAATGTGGTTAAATATTTTAAACAACACTAAAAGTATAAGCTTTAATATATATAGCAATTAATGAAAAACTTAATATTTTCGTAGGGTTAACCCACAAATTTTAAATGAAATTAAAAAATATGACAATATTGTTTTATTGCAAAGTTGCATCCTCCACATTCATATAATGATGGTCAAAGAGGTTAGAAACCTTTGTTATCTCTGTTTCTAGATAATAGTGATTTTATAGTGGTTAGACCACTTATTTAAGCATTATATGAATTTAGACTAAATTAATTGTTTAACATTAGAATGATGTACATGTACCTTGAAAGGTGTTTTAGAATACATTAATA
>JAAMPC010000226.1:0-50634 GCA_016771965.1 Brassica carinata
TCCTGATTCTGATGGTGTCCTTGTATATAGCCAGACTTGTCTACTTTAATTTTCATTTAAAGTTGACATAACAACTGAAGCCTTATTATTGACAGAAACATCTCAAGACTTATTGGGCCTTAAAACATCCATTAACTTTTCATAGCATTAGCCATTAGCTGCTTTGATTGTAAAGGCTCATTTACATTGTTTTTGAGGTTTTAAGGGTTCTCTCAAGACTTTCCACTAAATATGGTTAACGGATTTAACTCGATTTTTACGGTGAACGGTTAAGTAACCGACAAGATTTGAGGGTCGGTACTGTAAAGTGATGGATAAGAATGCAGGCAGGTCTTGGTGGATTTGCTGCTGCGCTCGAATCTCCTAAATCTCCATTACAAACACTGTCTATGAGAGAGGTCTCATTGGTATCTACCATGAGTCATGGTCCATGACTAGTATGAATTCTCTACACCATTAATGGCAATCTCTAGAGACCATCAACCATCAACAAACAATCTCTACTATCTTTCCTTTTAAAATCTTTCAGGTGTGAAGGTAATTCAAACTTATCAAAGAACATATGATTTCATTCACGCTAGTGAGTGGGGTCTTCAGCTTGTATCAGCATATGTAAAGATTAAAAACCCTAACGTAACCCTCAATCTTCACAGCTTGCAGGTGTGAAGGTTTTTTTACAAGTTTACGTACGATATTTAACCATGAAGTTTTGTTATGTTCAATTAAACTCCACAATGCGTAATGTAAACTTTTTTTTTTTTTTTTTTTGGTAATCATGTTAAATAAGTAATGTAAACTTTTGGTTACGACTCTTGTAAAAGTCAACATTTTGAACCATTTGTTTGAGATTTAAAGTTTCTTGTTGGTGTTTTATCAGGTGAAGATTTAAGCTTAAAATTCGTATCAACTGAATGAATCGAAAGAAAGAGGTCAAAATTAAAATACAATATTAATGTTTGAAGGAAAAAATATTTCCACGTGTTCTGCAAGATAGTTGAAGCCTGGCTTGAAGTTTGTTACAATGTGATATTGACATTTTTTGTCGACTATTGACATTTATTTCTCAGTAAATAAAAGATAATTTATTAATGGGAACATCAAGATGATTTTAAAAAGAATTAAAAGCATTATTCGTAGGGGGAAAAAATATCCGCAATAGTTCAGTGACATTATTGTAGGGAAAAAGGGTTCATATGTCAGTCGTTGATGAACCTAAATGGATATTACTGTTTTTGCACATATCTATAGTTGTCATGGGTCACATTTTGTCTCATGACCCCCCCTAATAGAAAAATGTATGCATCACGCACCGATAAAACATATATATTTACATTTTTATTACGGTATCATGTCAATTTAAAAATGTTTACCCCAAAAAACATTAAAAATGAGAACAGTTTACAAATTTTGAGATATATATTAATATACATATCGTAGATGTTTATGTGAATCGTATCGCGTTGTATCTCTAACTACACAATCAAACAACAAATGAGATTTAAGCAAAGCGATTCAGTCCGTTCCGACCTTCAAAATACGATGGATTGTGAAATCGGAAGCTCCTTGACGACAAACAAATAGAGAGAAATTATTATGATGAATAACTATTGAAGAGTTAGAAGAAGAAAAAATTAGGTAAATAGCTATGGATGGAATAAAAGACCAATATAAAGTAAAAACCAAAATAGCCTGCAGCTTCGACAATCACTTTCGTGATTTCGTCTACGTGATGAGTCGATAGAAAAAGATCCATTTAAGTTTCAAAAAGAAAAAAATCCATTCAGTTATAACTAGTTCAATAGTCTCCCGTTTTAAAATACATGTTTCTTGAATTATAGCCTTTTCATATAAAAAGTATGTGTATATAGTTTGATAGGTGCAACAATAAAAAACTTCAAATGTTAAGCAAAACAAAAAAAAAACTTGATAGTTCACACACATTTTAGTTGGCTTTTCCTTCATATGCTAAGAAAGTTTTTGGCTTAGCATTTTAAACCTAATTCATCCAACTAATGTATGGAATGTGCCGAGCTTTACACATTTTATGTTTCGAAGATGAATCTTTCAACCACTATATCTGGCGTCAAATAGTTTTTTTTTTGTAACCGTGTGTAAATAATTTAGAATAGTTGGATATTCAAATAGGAAATACTGAATCTAAAAAAAGATATCGAATCTAAATATGTAGCATCATTATGCTGAACCATCTTTTCTTAGAGTTCCATTTTTTATGATTCATCTACAACACCAAGCGCGTACTCATCTTATATTTTAGATACTTATAGATCAACCCCACGGATATAGTCACATGGTGCGACGGTTTTGGAAGGTGTTAAGTGTTCCGAATTCAGAACATATATCCATTTGCTTGGTCAAACAGTGTGGGTAACTGCACTATAACTTATTTTAAATATATGTAAAAATAAATTATAAATCGAGAATTATATACCTAATTCACTTTGGTCAGTAAAAAAAATCAACTCTAG
The DNA here is from genome assembly GCA_016771965.1 of Brassica carinata. NCBI lineage: Eukaryota > Viridiplantae > Streptophyta > Magnoliopsida > Brassicales > Brassicaceae > Brassica > Brassica carinata. Next base: position 2,487 of record JAAMPC010000226.1, read on the forward strand.
CAAAGAAGAAAAAAAAAATCAATATGGTAGAACGATTAATTTTTTTTTTTTTTGCTAAACACGATTAATAATTTTATCGGCCAAAGCACTAACATATAATAATACAAAAGCACGTAAATGATCTAAAAGAACGCTTTTAATTTACAAGACACGTGAAATAGAAAAGCTTTTTCACGATCTTAGTTTATCTTGTGTCGGACTAATATGATTGTATGATTCAACACGTACTACTACTACCTACTTTTAAAACTTTAATCATAGTAAACGAAGAAATTAGGAGCAATTATTTCAGTCTCTTTCTTTTTAATCAAATCAAGTTAGTTTCTTCCTCATTGAGATATAACCTATTTTCTTCACGTAAAAATAAAAAGACGAGTAACAAATGTGTGGCGAAAACTAAAAGAGAAGACTATGGACTCAACAAGAGCATTGGGACACCTAAGAAGTCAGAAACTTCATTTAATTACATATATATACAAACATAACATTTGACAAATGTTAGATGTCTATTTCATGTTCCATATGAAACATAAAGTAAAGAGTACATAAATATTTAAGCATCAGTCTTTGTTTCTCAAATTTCAAAATGATCACGTCTTCTAAATAACTTTTTATAGTAGGTGTGTTCAATACGTATAAACCAACCAAATTGAATTAACTTATGATCCCAACTAAATCTAACTCTTTTTAAATGTCTATCCTAGAAACCTACAAATAGTGAACAAAATGGCTTACTAGATTTGTGGGTTAAGCTTTTTTCTTTCAATTTGTAGGAGATTGTGATCTAAGCTACAAAAACCAGTTTTACCTAATGTTTTTAAAACCGGACCAGAATCTGAGCCGGATATTTATTTAGGTCGTGGTTCAATATGATTCGACCGGATCAAACCTGGTTTAATATGGTTCGACCGGATCAAACCTGGTTCAATAATTTGGTTCAATATTTTTTAGATATATAAATTAAAAAGTAGAGTTAGTAAATATGTTACATAATTAAAATATAAATAATATCAAAAATAAAACATTATAATAGAATTTTTTTTTTGTTTACACGGTTGATTTATAGATTTCTTTTCTAATTTTAAGTGTGTATTAAATTTAATAACTTTAACATCTTATCCAACTATTTAATCGGTTCATGGTCGAACCAACTATTAGATTTAATTCAACTATACGACCGGTTCATGGTTGAACCTGATCCAACTACCGGATCGGTCTAGTTTTTATGAACACTGGTTTTCCATAACAACCAAAAAGTTTTACCAGACAAACAAAAAGTTACAAAACCCCACCATTTTCAAAATCAGGCTAAACTGTGGGCTCTGGACAATAACTGTGTGCTATTAAGTATTTCTCACCTTTGTTTTAAAACTCAGAGGCTTATCATATTAATTGTTTTTGTTTCCTTTCTATTTTTGTCTCAGTTAAAGCATCTGTTACAACTTACCTCGATTGGTCCTTTATGTACAAGCTCGTTCAATACAAGGTCGACCAGTTTTTTTTTTTTTTTGTAGTTTTCCTTTTTGTCGATGATCGGTTAGTCATGTATCTTATATTAATTTCCTTACCAGCCAAACTTGAATAGTTACTTGCGTATGGAGTATCAGTGACTTGAACGTTAGCATATTTCTTTTTTCACTAATCATCTAACCTTTTATGTTTTCATGTGAGATCTTTTCTCTAAGAAAGATTATTCAGTGTACTCCAGCCCATCCACTAGAGTGAAGATATAGACCAAACTACAAGAACAAAGAAACCAAAAACCCCATCGTGGCCGATATTAGCTGCCGAACCGGAAAGCAAACAGGTAAATTTGAAATTGCAGCAGTTCGGATGAACTCCTTAATTTAAAAGGAAAAAAGTCACAATTGGACTTTTCAATCATGTTGAACTTTAGATGGTATAATCTAGTACTTATCGTATGTAAATATAGATAAATCTTAAAAATACGACGGAGCTCGAATAATTAACAAATTATGTTCAATAAGAAAAGACAAGTATGGTGATGGCGGAACAAACTAGCAAAAGTTCAAATGAGCGAAAAAGAAAATTAAGGACCATCTAATAATGAAAGTTCTTTATAAAACTATTGTTATTTCCCATAAATGTTCTCTATAAAAGTTCTCTATAAAATTGTGTAAACGTAGTTGTTGTATATTCATAAACTCGAATTCAAATCCGTGTAATGATAAAACAGTTCAAAATTTGTATAAAGACAAAGAAATCGCATTTTGACAACGAACTCTACTCTCCCTTTTCAATATAAGTAATAATCAGAGTGGGATATGGTCAAACTAAGGTTTTTCGATTGCCGTTACAGAAAAAAAAAATTTACGATTGATTGGTTGTTGTATATGCCTAGTTACAACAATAAATGTTTTTATTTGAAACAATATTTTTGGGCATAATAAACACGAACCAGCCTTCGCGAGTTCGCGTAATCTGAATTTAAGGTCGAAATGTACTTTGTTTTGTATTCGCGTAATCTGAAATGTATAAACAAACAATAAATACGTTTGTGCTTAGTTTTAAGAAGTGGAAAGGCTTTTTTTTTGTAACACTCAAGTAGCAAGGCTTTGAAATAGTTTCGTACTAGGGTAAGCAAGCGTTAGGAAGTTCTGTTTGTTGAGGTTTGTCTTGTTTTTAAGACTGGATTTTGGTTTTATGTGAGAACTGATACATCCTGTGCAAAATTACTCATTGCTTTTATATTTGTTACTCATCTCTCACCCGTTTTAATTTTTAAAATGCTCATTGTTACCAAATCAAGTATTAAGTAGTAGTATATACATTTTTGTGCACAAAGTAGTAGTATATACTTACAAATAGAGTACAAGTAATATATATATGAAAAATATTTAACTACTCGGTTTGATACTATCCATTACTTGTCCGGAGAGGATATTTTTGTTACTGTGAAAAATAAACAATACTCTCCTATTGAAATTTCATATTTTTGTTATTTTTATAATATACATAAATATTTTGTTTTGAGTAATTTACATCTTTGTAAATAGAGTAAACAAAACAAATTCCAACGTCTCTTTATGATACAGTATTTTTAGTAACTAATTCTTAAATACTCCGAAATATTTGCAACTAATTTATAGGTATTCACAAGTAGCAAATAAGGAAATGGACCTAGTAACTTGCAAATAATTTACTTTAAAAAAGTATTTGAAATAATTAATATTTATTTTTTAACAAATCAAGTACAATTCAAAAATTTTATTACTCAAACAAAACATATCAAACGTCAAGTTATTTAAAATAGTAAGTATCTGGCTTATACTCATTCTTAATTTATGCTTATAGAAGGAGTATTTTGAGTAACCCAATGAAACTATTTTATTTGATTTTACTTTGTCTTCATTTTTTCATTTTATTTTTAGATTTCTTATTTTATATTTGTATCAGATTGATTTTTTTTTGGAGGTTTTCAGATTTTGTCGGTATTTCTAAAACTGAATACTGTCAAATTGAAGATGGTAAGCATCGATCGCTTTTATTTTCAAGTTTTCATCTAAATTTTTTATAATTTTAGTAACATATTATAACATTTTCATTTTCATTTATTGAAATTATTTTTCTGCAGCTTGAAAAATAAAACTTAGACTCCAAATATTTTGAATATAGTAACAAAAATATCTACATATACCTATATATCATACGTTTTTTTAGTATTACGATTGCACTACAGTTCTCGCATGTTGCCAATTCGAAGCTTTAAATGTATAAAGCTGTTACATCTAATTTTTATTTTTAGTTAATAATTTAATAAATTATTTACACCATGAATAATAATTTGAAAAGTTGTAGACATAAATTAAAGCTAGATATCAACACTATTAAAACAGAAGCAATTTTTATCTACTTAAAAATAATCTAGGTTAGAATGTTACAATTAACTAGCTTTTCTATTATTTCTATTATATAACTTAATTATTGTTAATTATATACCTTACCCTAAATTAAGGAACTAAATAATTAATCTATTATCTCTTAAAATGATGGATTAAACTTATATTAACACTAAATTTAAGTAAATAATTAAATTATATATTAATAAAAATTATATATACCTATTAATTCGTATATATATACAACTGTACTTTAATTCAAATGCAAAAAAAAAAATCTTCAAAACACTTACCAAATACATAATAATATAACTCTTAAAGATAGAGTATGAAAATTAGATATATATATATATATATATTTAATAAAATACTTATTAATAGGTAGCTACTTTAATATTTAATGATATGATGGAATATGTTATTATTCATATTTTTATGAGTATAATTTTATGGATTATTCCAACAAACATGTAAAATATTTATCAAATATAAAATTAATAAAACATAAAACACACTTTAAGTTTGGTTTGGGCATTCACGTACCCATTGGGATATGGATTGGGTATTTTGAATTTCGATTCTAATTATATCAAATCCTAGGTTTTATTCTGGTAAATTTGTAAGTAGGGATCTGGATCAGATATAACCCCTGTTCAAAAACGCGCCGCCTAGGACCGCAAAGTCGCCGGAAAAACGCTATCCGGCCATCAAGCATGGCGATTTGGAGAAATTCACTGAAAAAATTGGATCTTCAAGAAACCTTAAATTTTTGCTTGTTTCGGCCTGTAAATTGACGAATATACATAAAATTTATGAAATTCGCATAGAAACTACAATAAAAACGGGAAAATTGCTCTGGAATTCGTCAAAGTTAAGGAGCCGTCGAGTTTAGAAACGTAGAAACCCTAATAATGCAAAGAGGAAGACGACACGTAAAAGACTAAATTGCCCTTCATTTAAGTTAAACAAAAAAACCTATGCGAAAATGACTCTATCTCACCTCGAACCCGGGTTATTTAATTGGAAAGGGTAGTCTCTGCCGCTACATTAAGCTATCTTTGTTGTATCTCATTACAAATGTATAATATATAGTTAAAATAAATCGCCGATTAATCCACTTATAATCTCCGATTTTTTCATTCGGCGCTAGGCGTAAGCCGAGCGTACGCGGAACGCCTAGCGAGTTTCCGAACAGGGGATATAACACATCGATTTTGTTTTTAATTTGTATCAAATCCTAAAACCCATAAAGTAATAATGTATTGTTCGGATTTTGGTTATATTGGTCCGATTCAGATATATCCAAAATTAAATCCAAACTTAAAACTAAAACATAAGAAATAAATAATAGAATTGGATATTTAAAGTACTTATTTTAAATATCATTTCAAAATAAATATAGAATTGAATATTTGAAATACATCTTTATATTTCAAATACTTTTATTTGTGATTAATTTGGACATTTAGATCTGGTTTCTGGATTTTTTTTTTGGGTTTTTTTGGGTTTTTGAAATTACTCGTTCGAATTCGGCTAATAATACTCTGAATTCAGATATATTTTGTACCACCATATGATATTCATTATGGTACTTCTTACATTTCGGACTGGGTACGAATCACGTTTTTTGTTTGGGTTTGGTTCGGACTTCGGATTATGAATTTTATGCTGATGTCTACTTTAAATAAAAAGAAAATGCAATTATATAAAGTTTTCACCGAAAAATTATCCTATGTTTTGAAATCGCGGATCAAAATCTAGTAATTTTCAAAGCTCAATCAATCACTCCCATGGATTCGTATCATTTTTTTGTTGGTCAAAGAGTCATATCAATTTTTGGTAAAATATCTAGCAAATGCCTATTTTGTAATTAAAATTGTGCTATTTGGAATATACTGATATTCTTAGGAGACTTTCAATTTTTCTCTTTGTTAGAGGAAATTAGACTTATATAAATATATTAAAAAGGTAAGATCAGTTTACCTTTATCCCTTTCTTCTAAATTCAATGAATTAAACTTTATCTTAGTAAGACTTTTGATTCCATATATCTTTGTGTATAACCCAATGACAGTAACAACACTAGTCACCAACTTATTATAACTCTTCATCTATTCTCTCTCTAAAGGTCACCACGCCCACCCATAGGATTTAACTTTGAATGTGACTAAAGAACAGAGAGAGTTGTGTTTCAAAAAAAAAAAAAAGAACAGAGAGAGTTAAAGAGAGAGAGAGAGAGCTTGAGGAAGGGGGTTAAGGAGATCTGCAGAAACACTCTCAGGTATGAGAAGACCTTAAACATATGAGATATCTCTTAGTCTACCTCTTTTCATTGGACTTCTTGATTGTGAAAGTCTACTTTGTTTTACAGTTACAAGCTTTGTTTTTTTTTTCATTTGATAAATTATATGTTCATTGCATGATACAAGCATCTCTTTTCTGGATTTGGGATCTTCTTCTTCTGCAAACCGGGTGAAATACATATATATATATCTGCAAGTTTGTTCTAAAGTGCAACTTTTAATTAGATCACAATTCTTCCTCTCTGGGTATTCCCCTCAGTTCCCCCAAATTTCAATAAATATACATACTGCATGCACGAGTTAACCACACCTTATAATTAACCATTAATATATTCACTCTCAAATGATTCAACGCTTTGTTAGATTTCATGGCATGGTGGTCCACTCCTTAAATAAGAAAATCAAGTTCCTCATGAATTATTCTTCTTATCTCATCAATAATACACACCTTTTTGTATATTTACTTTTCTAAGTTTTATTCTTAAAAAAACTTATTCCATTCTTTTTATTAATCAAAATCTAGATATTTAGTGATCTAGTTCCCGTTGATTCTACCGGCAACGACTGTGACGGCGGCGAGAAGCAGCGGTGTTGGCCGCGAAAACAATGCAAAACCAGCTATGGTCTGTACCGCTAACGATTTATCAAAATGGGAAAATTTTCCAAAGGGACTTAGAGTTCTTCTACTCGACGGTGGAGGTGGCGTATCCGCCGCCGAGACCCGATCAAAGCTCGAGTCCATGGACTATATTGGTGAGCAAACTATTCTTCCTCAGTTTCTCAAACCTTTTTCTGCTTTTGTTTTATTAGAAAAAGTATATTAAGGCTTTATAAAAAAAATATTTAATTATTTAATGGCTCTGTATAAATAAATAATAAATAAATAAATCATATCTGTCATCTACTTGAGTGAGACCTTACGGTGTATAGTTTACAACTTTAATTTTAGAGTTACTTTAGCTCTTACATGTCCCGTGACCGATTCCCTTTTTTATTCATTGTTTATCAATTGATATATAAAACTGTTACGAAATTAATGTATAATGGATTATAGTAAAGAAAAGCAACGTTTTAGTTGGTTCAAAGTGGAAAACAGAAGTAGTAAAGGTTGTGCAGTTATGTTTTGGAGTTTTGTTAGTTTTCATAAGTACATTTATGGAATCTTGAAAGAGCTATTACTGCATCTGAAAAACTCATTAACGTTACCCTTACACTGAGAATGTGTTTTTTTTTTCGGGTTTATTGAACTGGAGTCAAAACTATCCCAAAGCTCTTGTTTGTGCAATTATTTCAGTTCTTGATTGTTTTTGGAACTATCTTGCAGTCACTACATTCTCTGATGAATCTGACGCACTCTCTGCGGTTATCAAAAGCCCGGAGAGCTTCCACATTGCAATCGTCGAGGTGAATGCGAGTGCAGGGGATGAGAGTTTCAAGTTTCTTGAAGCTGCCAAAGGCCTTCTTCCTACTATAAGTTTGTGAACCCGTTACCTTTGAAGTTTCTATGAATTTTTACAATATGAATTTGTTTTTAAAAATGTTGGGTTTTTCTTTGTTTTTACAGTGATTTCGGACGACCATTGCATCACAACTACAATGAAATGCATAGCGGTAAGTGACCGTGACTTGCATTTTGCGTAGATGTATAAAAAATGTTGGTTATGTGATGAAGTGTTTTCCAGGCTGGTGCAGTTGAGTTCCTTCAAAAACCGCTCTCACCGGAGAAACTAAAGAATATTTGGCAGCATGTCGTTCATAAGGTTCGGTTAGTTTATATCTTTAATACATGCTACATGAAATAGTATAACCATCTAAGAAAATGTACATTTTTGTTGTTGTCGTTGTTGTTGTTATATTAGGCGTTTAACAATGGAGGAGCTAGTGCTTCGGAATCACTTAAGCCCGTTAAAGATTCTTTTGTCTCGAGGCTTCATCTTGATACTGATATGACAATCGATGAGAACGATCCAGCACCATCAACCCCTCAGTTAAAGCAAGTTTCACGGTTACTAGACCAAGAGAACATAAATTGCTCGGTGGAAAATGTAAATTCCCCAACCGAGAGAGAGAACACGGAGGATTCTGACATAGGTGAATCCAAATCAGTCGACACTACAAATAATGACGACAATTTGATTGTCAAAGAAGAGAAAGGAGATGGTGAAAAGGAACAAGAAGAAGGCCAAACCGGAGATTCAATTAATTTTCATAAGAAAGAAGATAAGACTAATAAACCTATTAATAAATCATCCGGGACCAAGAACTTGTCTGGTAGCAAAGCTATTCGAAAGAAGGTAGTGTCAGGTCTCTCTTTATGCCTCGTAGTTTCTAAACGATTTAGCCTTGTTATTGAGATCTTTTTTCGTTCAGGTGGATTGGACACAAGAGCTGCACAAGAAGTTTGTACAAGCGGTAGAGCAACTTGGAGTCGATCAAGCGATACCTTCAAGGATTCTTGAACTAATGAAAGTAGATGGCTTAACTCGACATAATGTAGCTAGTCACCTTCAGGTAATTGACTCCAAAGTGTTAACTATTTTGTAGAGATTTTCTTTTTTTTTGGAAATGGTTACGGAATTTTTTGAGTTTTTTGAGCAGAAATTTCGGATGCATAGGAGAAATATTCTTCCAAAGGAGGATCATAACCGTAGATGGATACAACCTAGAGAGAACCATAGGCAAATCCAACGCCAATATAACGGTTTCCAGCAACACCACCGTCCCGTAATGGCTTACCCCGTTTGGGGTCTTCCCGGAGTTCATCCACCTGGAGCCGTTCCGCCTTTGTGGCCGCCGGCATTGCCGTCTGCCGGTCAACTACCTCCATGGCATTGTAAACCACCTTATCCAACGGTAACACTTCAAGTTCTCTTTATATAAAGTCAAAAGATTAAAGTAACAAGGAACTAAATAAGTTTTATTACAGCAAGAAACGTCGTTAGCTACGATAAAATTGTCATTGTTTAATAAGTAAAATTGTATAAGTACAACTTAGTTATGTAGATAAGATAGTTTGACAAATAAATGAGTTAGATAAGGTTTAGTGATGTAATGTTAAAAATTGATAGCTATTGATTGATAATTATATATTATCGTGTTTCAGTTGAACGGTAATACATGGGGTTATCCGGTTGGACCGCCTGTAACCGGGACATTCATTTCTCCTCCGATAACCGGAACATTCAGTACTCCTCCTGTGAATCAGCTGGTAAATTGTCATAAATCTCTATTTTGCGTTGGAAATAAATAACTAATAAACTATGTTAAAGTATTAATTTCCGGGTCGGTTTTGCGTTGAATTTGGGTCGGGTCAGGACGAAGAAATGATCGATCAAGTAGTTAAAGAAACGATTAGCAAACCGTGGATGCCGCTACCGCTGGGACTAAAACCGCCATCGGCAGAGAGCGTTTGGACTGAGCTTTCGCGTCAAGGTATCTCGGCCGTCCCTTCTTCCTCTCCCTCTTCTCCAAACAACGGCTCTCGTCGTCACTGCTGACGTGTCTACAAAGCGGGACCCATGAAAACCAGGTGTGATGACGTCATGTGTGGCGTCCTTCTCCGTATCTGACGGTCCGAAGCGGGAACCGATGATTTTGGATATAGAGAGTTGAAATGTATTTTATTTTGTCATCAAATATTTGGCTTTATTATAGTTATTATCAAGAAGAATCGGACTGTAGAATGTGGGCCACGACGCTGGTTCGAGGACCACAAAACGAAATCTGCGGCTGTAAATAGTCACGAGATTTTGAGAAGTCGGAATACTGACATGTGTAATCTCTTTTGTGGCTTGTCGAAGCGGGTCCCATTTATGAGTTTAATACAGTAGCTGAAACTTTTTAGGTGATGCGAGAAAAAAGTAAAGTACAAACGAACAAATATAAAAAAAGAGAGGAGAAATATTAACACTTGTTTATTGTAACGGGATTCAGTTAAGTATCTCACTTCTAAAAATGTTTCCAACTCTTTTGTGGGATTTGCAAAGGAAATTTTTTTTAAAAAATCAGTGGGAGTAGAAATATATGGACACAACAAAAGACTTGCTTTACGATATCAGTTTTAAATATTGTAAGCAGTAAAAATACACAAGATTTGGAGTCTTTTTAGTCTAAAAAATATCTCAAAAACAGATTCTAATTTCAAAATAATAATAATTTAATTATGTGTAATTTTGTAATTAAAATTTATTTCTTTTTAGAAAAATACTAACCAGAAATTGACAAATAACAACTTAAGATCAGAAGCTGTTCTTGGAAGTCTCTCTTCGAGAACCAAATGTAATCTTTTCTACTCCTTTTTTATTATTTTTATATTTTTTGCTTTAAGAATCCAAGTGAAAAAAACCCTGGTTGAACCTTTTCTTAGACATACTCTGCTACTATCTTCAGTGGTCTTTCAATTGCATTTGTTTTACAACAAGTGAGTTGAAAAAAAATTCAAAAGAACTTAGCTAAATTTTGTTTTTGGTCTGGTGACATATCAGTCACTAATCACTCTGTTGCTCATCAGGATTTTCAGCTTTTATGATACCTAACAACAATGCGAATATGATTAACATATTTGACTATTTGTTTTCGTTATATAATAAACTAGGGTTGTGCACTCATGTCTTTTTCAAGTATTTTGGTACTATAAACAGAACCAGTTTATTTTTTATTCGTGTAAAGTTGGTTCGGTTCAACCTAAATTCCGGTTGACTTATGTAATTTGAGATAACGTCCTTGTCGAATATTTGTCAGATCCGGTCTACATTAATTAATTAATTATATCTGAATGTGATTGATTCAGTATACTTAATCTTAATTTATTTGAAAAATCTCGAATGATCTCAGTACATTTAGTTTAAATTTCTAATATATATTTGGATATTTGTTTTTTTTTAACAACTGCAATTTAATTAAACTTAGGTGATACAGGGCCTAGGCCCAACATTATTTGAGGGAAGACAAGTCTTTGCTAAACAGTCAGCAGGCCTGTTAAAATCACGGGAAACAAAGGAAATACGATGAAAAACGAAAGCGGTCGAAGATAGAATGGATATTTGGGTTATTACAAGTATTACTTTGGATATATATATATATATATATATATATTTATTTATTTATTTTTATACTTATATTTTATGTAGTTTTAGTAACCCGTTATGCTCTCAGTTTAGATCGGATTCTATATTGATTCTTCACATATAGCAGTGTAAACTCATTTGAATATTTATGTCGATCGAGTTTGCGGTAGAAGTCAGCACAATAAAACATTCGTCTCCGGGACTCCAAAATTTTTGAAAAATTTACATGGATATAAGCTCCCAAATTTGTAAAAAATAAATTCAGCCCGAATTATTGAATTCCTTCTTGGCTCGTTTACATCCCCAAAATCTGGTAGGTCTGCGAGTTTGTATAATATTTTCCATTTCAAATGTGTTACAATTCCATTCTTTGGATCTAGATATTTTGTCCAAGTCAAATATATACAACATATCGCATTATGTTGATGGTAGTAACAACGAAACAAATAAGAAGGTTGAACTATCATCTCTAATCTTTTTTTTTTTGTAGTGTTGGCATAATAGGCTAGGGCATAATATAGCCAGAATCACATATAATACAATGTATAAGGACTAGTTGTCCTCACATGGGCCTCATAAATTATTTTAAATGATTACAATATTTCCAGGAATTTATGTTGGGCCCAAAGGAGAAACGTTCACAATTGGACTTAAGCTCGATGGGTTAACACTTAATAATGATGATAAAAGGATATCAATTGGTAAAAACTTATAAAATTCGGGAAGATGATGACAAAAGAAAAAATTCAGAAGATCCTTAGAGCTAGAAAACAAACAAATATAACGAAAATAATATCTAAGCCCAAGTAGATGTATAGTTCTAAATTCGCTCATCGCTATATTTATTTAAGAGAAAAGTCAACTATCGAAAGTGCTCAATCCAAAAGGTGTGCATACAATTATTTCTTGTAAATATAATGGGAATGACTTAAATAGTAGGCCTGGAATTATTATCCGAGATCAGATTCGATCCGAGATCCGATCCGTTCGAAAATCTGGATGTCGAGAGGCGAATCAGGATACTTAATCTTAATTTATTTGAAAAATCTCGAATGATCTCAGTACATTTAGTTTAAATTTCTAATATATATTTGGATATTTGTTTTTTTAACAACTGCAATTTAATTAAACTTAGGTGATACAGGGCCTAGGCCCAACATTATTTGAGGGAAGACAAGTCTTTGCTAAACAGTCAGCAGGCCTGTTAAAATCACGGGAAACAAAGGAAATACGATGAAAAACGAAAGCGGTCGAAGATAGAATGGATATTTGGGTTATTACAAGTATTACTTTGGATATATATATATATATATATATATATTTATTTATTTATTTTTATACTTATATTTTATGTAGTTTTAGTAACCCGTTATGCTCTCAGTTTAGATCGGATTCTATATTGATTCTTCACATATAGCAGTGTAAACTCATTTGAATATTTATGTCGATCGAGTTTGCAGGGCCGGCCCTGAGTCAAGCCTAATAAAACATTCGTCTCAGGACTCCAAAATTTTTGAAAAAATTTACATGGATATAAGCTCCCAAATTTGTAAAAAAAAAATAAATTCAGCCCCCGAATTATTGAATTCCTTCTTGGCTCGTTTACATCCCCAAAATCTCAGGGCCGGTCCTGCGAGTTTGTATAATATTTTCCATTTCAAATGTGTTACAATTCCATTCTTTGGATCTAGATATTTTGTCCAAGTCAAATATATACAACATATCGCATTATGTTGATGGTAGTAACAACGAAACAAATAAGAAGGTTGAACTATCATCTCTAATCTTTTTTTTTTTGTAGTGTTGGCATAATAGGCTAGGGCATAATATAGCCAGAATCACATATAATACAATGTATAAGGACTAGTTGTCCTCACATGGGCCTCATAAATTATTTTAAATGATTACAATATTTCCAGGAATTTATGTTGGGCCCAAAGGAGAAACGTTCACAATTGGACTTAAGCTCGATGGGTTAACACTTAATAATGATGATAAAAGGATATCAATTGGTAAAAACTTATAAAATTCGGGAAGATGATGACAAAAGAAAAAATTCAGAAGATCCTTAGAGCTAGAAAACAAACAAATATAACGAAAATAATATCTAAGCCCAAGTAGATGTATAGTTCTAAATTCGCTCATCGCTATATTTATTTAAGAGAAAAGTCAACTATCGAAAGTGCTCAATCCAAAAAGGTGTGCATACAATTATTTCTTGTAAATATAATGGGAATGACTTAAATAGTAGGCCTGGAATTATTATCCGAGATCCAGATTCGATCCGAGATCCGATCCGTTCCGAAAATCTGGATGTCCAGAGAGGCCGAATCCGGATAGTAAAATTTTGGATCCGTCAAAACCGAATCCGGATCCGAATATCTATTTTCTAGTCCGGATATCCGGATCCGTGATTTTTATTAATAATTATTTTTAAAATAGTAATATCTATATATAAAAACTAATTTTATTTATCATAATTTCATTTTTATAATAGTATATATAAAATTTATATAAAAGTTGTAATAGCATACATACAAATAATTGAAAACATTGTATACATTTTTATTTTTAAATTATTTTTAATATTTATATATTTTAATATTATTTTTTATTTATTTTAAAGTTCTAAATCCGGATCCGGATATCCGCCGGATATTACAATTTTTAGAAGGATATCCGACACCCGGATATCCGAGAATCCGGGATCTGGATAAAGATAGTAAAATCATGGATCCGCCGGATAAGGATCCGGATACCTCAAAATTCCTCGGATATCCGATCCGTCCCATCCCTATTAAATAGCACAAAAAGATATTATAACAAGACTAGCATCAAAGTAATACATAAATAAATTAGCACTAACTAAAAGACAAAATGATTAAATTATTCCAAACCTTAAATTTTTATCGTAACTTCATCTCCTAAATAGTAAACTCTAAATTCTGATTACTAAACTAAACCCAAAGTCAAATGATGCAAAAAAACCCATACTCAAAATATAAAATAGAATGTACTTTTAAAATTTATATTGATGTTATTTTAGTCATTTTATGTGCTATTTTAAATATAAGGTATTTTAATATTATTTAAGGTATTTCTTAAAATTAATTGATTGTGCATAACTAACTACTTGGAAACGTTATTTTTTTAGGCGGATGGCAACTAGAAAGCAACTATTTTTTTTTTCTTGGAGTGCACGAATGTTCATAAATTATAGCATATTTATTTATAATGAAGCTTAATTTAATCAAATGTACTGTTTTTATTCTACCCAAATTGCTACACATTTTTTTCCCATCTAATTCACGAGATAAATAAACCACTACCATCGGATAACATTGACAGATCAAAGCTAAAACAATCTAGGTGAAAATTCTAGTTTTATTTTATTTTAATATAGAATAATTTCATATATATGATATCTTACTCACACGTCCAGTCCTATATATACACACCTAAAATGATTTTAGAAGAAAGCTTTTTATGGCTACATATTGAGACAACTTTGAGTAAAAACTTATGAGCAAATAGTACTTTCTTGAAACTTTAATACTGAAATTAGGTTTTGTGCCTAAGTAGATCTCATGAACGATGAATCGTGTACGAGATTAGTTAATATGGCCAATCAAGCGGATATAAAAAATTGTCGAGGGGTGTACGGGAAGGATATCCTCCATGTGATTCTATCTTTTGTACGGAGGTATTGGTCTCCCATATTTGTGAGGCGGAACATAGACGACGTGTGACAAAATACTTATGGATTTTCGTATATCTAATTGGGTTGGATTCAAGTTCAATCGGGTTTTGCATTTTTTTTTGTTCAGAGAATAAAATTTGACTCAATTCGGATATTACTAAAATTTGGTTTGGATTTAGTTCGGGGATTTTTGTGTGATCAGTTCGGATATAATAACACATTTTACATCTAGGTGAACCTGTTTTAACTTCAGGTTCTGTTTATATCAGGTTTCAATTACGCAAATTTGATTTGTGATTTAAAAATATATATTTTAGTTTAGAAAAAATTAAATAATTTTCACTAACAAAAATTTGATAAGTAATGGTTAAAAAGAGAAAAATAGAAAAATAGGTTAAATTTAACAACTAAAGACTAACACCTCTGTAAAGGTAGGAAACACTATTTAAATTTGAAAATAAAACAACATGGATTAACTTTTGGAAGTAAATCTATTGAAAACTGAACTTCAATAATACAATTGTCAAAAACATAGATTTTTTAATTTTTGACCAAATACCAGAACGTATATTAAATTAAATATTTATGTGAATTATTCATGTAATAAATATCTACTTTAGATACTTAATAGTATTTTAAAGTATTTAAATATTTATTCAGATTGAATTCGGATTTGGTATGAATTTGTTTTGGATTTTGAATTTTTAGATATCAGTTCAGGTAAAATTCATAATCCTAAATACTATAGAATAAATCTTGTTAAATATTTATATTGAATTCTATTTGAATTTATTTATATCAAATCGAATTTGATATAAGTTTTTGGATTTGGTTTATTTACCCACTCAAATATAGACATGATTGCCTGCTTTTACATGAAGCATCACCAAATCATGTCCTCATATATACAACCGACTATATATTTATTGTAATAAGGCTCTCTAGACATAATCAGTTTTGTTCATTCTTCCTTACCGAAGAAGTGCCCAACAGTTAAAACAGAACCCGATGAATTTTCAGAGGCTCGTGTTTTTTTTTCTGGAGTTTGAACTATTATCTCGGACTATGTAAAAGCATGAACACGTAATCAAAGTTTTCCTATTTATATATATTTATGTATCTGTTTAGTTGCTATTATTCGATCGCTGAAATTGCTCTAAGGACATTTGATAAACAGATTATACTACAAGACGACAGCTCAAACGCAACACTAGAAGCACTTACATTCTTTTAAAACAATTTTTTACTATTAAACAGCTGAAAAAGGCAATACTAGAAACACTTGTCTCCAATTAATAAGAACTAGCTTCTGGTCCATCCAACGTACACGATTCACATATTGAAGACATTGTTTGTATTGTATATATATGTGATGATAATGGTGGGATCTCCAATTTTCTCAAACCCGTGTGGCTCTAAAATCCAAAGTGTGGAACAAAAGATAGTGATTTCTGATGTAGAGAGATCTAATATTCCACTTCCAATTTGTAATTTTGCATACAAACAACACGCATCATCTTCATTTTATTCCTTTTTTTTTAATATAGGTTTACCTTTTCTTCTTGTAATTTAAAACGAATATTCGATTTTATTAATTTTATTTTGGGATTATCACATTGTTTGCATTGTTGTCTAGTCAAGGACAAGTGACTTTCATATACAAACTAACTGGTATAGTGTTGTTTTCTATATTTTTAAGAGAGAGTTGTTTCAGGAAATGTCTAGGAAGTAAAGGTTAATAATGATGAGGGACAAAAATGTCGCTGTATGTTACTGCAGTGGATCACAGCTGTGTAGTCGATGTACCGTAACGGTACTTAATAACTGACAAGCCGATATCTACCAGTTTTTGTTTTTCTCGATTTTCACCTCTTTTTGAATCAGTTACAACTTACAAGTTACAACTGATACCCAAAATAATATTTTCTATTATCACTGAATAAGTCGTTTTGAATCACAACTTTTTTCTTCTTTTGTTGGACGGCATTTTACAATACAACTTAATAAAAAAATACTAGACATATGTTTAGTTATACTAGACATATGTTTAGTTTCTTTTTGGGCTGATAACCCTTTTTAATCTATGAGACTGAAAATATAGTGTTTGTGTAGTTTAGTTTGATAAATATCTGTAATTCATGATTTTGGTTACCTTTAAATTTATAAGTTGACATAAAATCTCATGGTTTGCTTTTATTTTCAGCTTTTAAAAGTATTTTATTTCCTTATCTATATGTCATCGTTGTTGTTCATTTTTATCGCAAAATTAATCCGAATATTCTAAACCTATTTGGTTATTTTAAATTGCAAAGAAACTCTCTTGTCAGAAACAATGTTTTAAGTTTTCTGTTTTTCCAAATTAAAACTAATGTATGATATTTAGATTATCCCAAGTTCCTATTTAATTTTTAGAGATTAAATATCATAACCCATTAATTGGTATATAATATCAGTACCCTCTATGGCTGGGACGGATCCGGATCCGTCGGATCCGTGATTTTAATATCCGGATTAGGATCCGTGCCTTCTGGATATCCGGATTCCGGATACCCGTCTAGATATCATGATATCCGCGAGTATCCGGATTCGGATCCGGATCCGTCAAAATAACTAAAAATAATAAATATTTTTTTAAATAAAAATAGATAAATATTACATAAATTAAATATTTTTACAAAATTTATAAATGTATTTATGCATATAATATTATTAAAATTAAAATATAATATAATAAGACTAATTTTATGTATAAATATTAATAAATTAACTATAATTATTAATAAAAATTTAAATTTACATATATTAAAAAAACGGATCCGGATATCCGGACCTAAAATTCTAGATATCCGAATCCGGATCCGGATTCGACGGATCCGGCATTTTACTATCCGGATCCGGATGCCCCAGATATCCTATTTTCGGAGCGGATCCGGATCTCGGATAATAATTCCAGCCCTAGTACCCTCCTTCGCAATTAAGAATGTCCTTCTAGCTATTAAATCTCACATGCCATTATTATCCGTTCAAAAGCAAATGCCGAATCCCGACCATCGGGAAATTTACATGCGGTAACTCCAGCACCTAAGACCGAAGACCATTCACGGTAACCCATATATATGGTGACCAGCTAGGTCATTGATCGTTTTGGTCTCTAGTACGGGCCATTTCGGTGGGACCAGGATACTCAGTTATTAGAAAGAAAAAAAGGAAAATGCCACTTATGGACCAAATTATAAGATTGTGCGAGTCGGTTTTAAATCTTTTCAGTAATCTATACTTTTAAAACTGAAGTAACTTTTGATACTGTTTGGAAATATGAATAACAAGATAAATGAGAATTGTTTGGAAATACGGATAACATATTAAATACATTTTTTATTTACACATTTAGCCTTTGGATTTATAATAAATTAAGTACTTTTTGTATTTTTTTTTATTCCACGACTGATTTAATATTAATTTAAATTAATTAATTACAATGGTTGTTTTTTCTTTGTGGTGAAATTAAAAACACAGACTGAAATATAAATGGTATATGTTATATAAAACAATCTTATTGCCTTATTTAGTTTAATCAAATATAATAATTTTGAGAGTTCAATCTTCATGGAAACCAAATATCATAAAATTAATAATAATTCATAGATAACTAAATGCAAAAGGTTAAAGTTTTTAGTATGTTGTTTCATTTTAAAATAAATTAACAAAAAACAACATGTTAATATATGAATAATACAATTACATCAAAATGCATCAAGTTATAAAAATTTTAATATAATATTAAATAAAAATAAAAAAAATTATTATCAATCATCTATATTATAAAATAATATATTCTACTCTAAATATAAATTACAAAACATAAAAAATATACATGAGATTTTTTTTAATAAAATCAGTATTTTATGAATTTATGTTGAACATAAGTTAAATCAAATATCTGGAACGCAGGTCGAGTTCTAGTTAGTTTTAAAGGTTTTGATATCATGTTAAATTTTCTGAATTTATAACTTAAAATTAAATAGCGGTAAATATATTATCTCAAGTTTTCTTTATCTTTTTTTTTGAAAAGAAAGTTTTCTTATCTTACGCGTGTCATATCAAAATTTTCGATGTGCAAGGAAGCAAGCTTATATTTTCACACTCAATTTTAAAGATTAAGGCTCATATCATCTTCAAATAAAAGAAGCGAAAGCATAATTGTAAACATGTAAGACGGACGTAGGGTCGGGTAACCACTTCATAAGGATATATCGTTATTATTTTTCTTATATCTCTTATTTAATAGACGTTTCTTAGATAAGAAACTCAACCTAAGAAATCCCAATAAACATGTTCTTAGATCGTAATATTTTCTGAAAAATTTAAAAATTTCATTAATTTTATTCCCAAAGGGCTTCTGAACAGAGCAAAACCGGTTAACCGAATAAATAGTAAACCTAAGCTATAGTGATTTGGCTACAGCTACCACCATGCAGATCTGAATTATCTGTAACATTACAGATACATATAACAGTAAACCTACTAGGTCGTAATTAATTCGCATACCTTATCAATTTTAGTGATTAGGAAATATCTGTAACATGAAATGAAAGTTTAGGTATATATGTTGATCAATTTCGTTAAACTTATGGGGTCACCTTGAAGATTTAACTCAAAATATATATATCCATCATCGTTAAGTGTTCTCCTTTTGGGTTCACGAGGGGCCAAATAATTCTCACCACCTCCGTACACACGCTTCTTTATATATCATACATATACAAGTATATTATGTATCTTGTATGCATGTACGGTGTACACATAACATAATATGTATGTATAATGTAATATTTGGGTGGTTTATGGATTTAAGTCCATATTATTTCTCTCTAGACCTAAGAACCGCAACTACTTGCACAGTTATACTAAACTAAAGTTTAAATTAAGACAAACTACAACCAGGAAATTAGTCAAAAGAAAAAAGAAAAGAGAAAAAACTACAACCAGGATAAGTATCGTATGCTTTTATATCTACGGTGATCAATTGCTATATGGAAAACAATGTTGATGGTGTTAGTCGAAGTGTGTACGTTAGTGCTATGAGAGAGAAAAAACTGATGAGTTACTGTTACGTAATCCCAAATGAAAATTTAAACTAAACGTGAATATCCGACTACAGATGAATGAGTCAAGAAATTCATCATTTCAAAGAAAGAATGCGTAATGGAAATCCTATACTAATATTAAAGACCTAATGAATGAAATATTTGTAGATGATGAATCACCGTATTTCATAAACGGTGGTGCATCTTAGATTTTATAATTAATGATCAAACTACTTACCATCGATTCTTGTTAATCTTATATTTTTTAATTTCTATTTTGTATACACTATAATATTTTTAGCGTCTAGATGTGTTACATTGATATAAGCCATGTATTTGATTAATAGAAAATCACAAGTATATGTGTGAAGACAAACGGGGTTGTCATTGTCTATATCATTGTATGTCACTAGATTTGGTTCACCCCACTATAAATTATTATTATTTTATTATTTCAAGAAATTGGAATTCCAATTGGAACTACATTAGTATTATATGTCAATTTTGCCACATAAAATTACGCATCGTGAAAGTTTCATACTGGTGTATGGTCGTGATGATGTGCCATTGTGCGTGCTTATCTCGTGATACCGATAGTGAATTTTGCATACGAATCTACTCGCTTTTTGGTGGACAAAATTTCGGTTTGGTAATTAAGAACTAATATAATCATTGTAAAAAGCAAATCAGAGATATCATTAAAAATACGTAATATTAGTTTACTTCTAATCAAGAAAAGAGGACAAACTTTTTAGATCGTGTAGGGATTTTTCCTTCCTATTTTGTTTTGTCATTTCCCTCTCGATTCGACACGATCATTAATTTAAATAAATGCAAAAGAATTTGGATTAAAAATCTGAATTTCTAAACATACCCAATGAACATAGTTTTAAGTTTAGTTAAGTAGAACGTCTTTTATATACTATTTTAAACTAATAATCATGGGGAATTTTTATAAACAAATAATTAGCACAACCTTCAATAGTTACATATCATCCTATATATAAAAAAGTTTTGAAATTAGGTTTTAGAATATAAATATTGTATGCACATATAATCAAAATCTTGTAATAACGTTACACATTTTGAATATTTTATTTCTAATGTTTCAAAGATTTTTAACATTGATTTAATTCAGTTAAATGAATTATAAACAAGAATCAATATATTTTTCAATTTTAGTAGCATTTCTAATGATTATCCTCAATTTTTCTTTCAAAATAAGGTAAAATCGAAATAAATTTGTGTTCTACTCCAATTGTTAATTTATTTGTTTTTTTGTAAAAGATAATTCTAAATATATTTTATTATTATACTTACTATTGATTCTAGTATTGATATTTGTCTTAAAAACTTACAATTATCCAAATATAATTTTATGTTACCTAAATATTTATTTTATACATAAATTTAGTTTCTAATATACTAGACATGATTTATATGAATTTAAAGTTGTATTAATGAAAGTATAAATAATTTCGAGAAAGTATAAATATAAATATTTAGTTTTTAGATATAGAAAAATTTAGATAAAAATTTAAAGATCAATTTATAAATAAAAAAATTAATAGTGAAAATAAATTTGTGAATAGTATTTTTTCAAATTCATTCTTTGTTATTTTTTCAAAATGATGCACCAATGGATATAATTTTATTTCGTATTTTTTATATTTTTCTTCAAAATGAAAGACAGTTAGATATGGTCTAATAAGCATCCAACCAGAATCTAAACAATCCACTAGCGTTTGCACTGTCCTTAGATGGGTAGATATATTCTATCTCAGTAGGAGAGTTTCTCTCCAATACGAATTAATCGTTGAAAATCATATGCAGAGAAATTAACTTTAATTTTGATATTTCTTTTTGACAGCCTTTAATTTTGATATATGTGAAGCATACGAAGACAAGAATTTTAAGTGCAATTTTGTCTTCGGAGGGGACCAAAATTACAACCCCATTCCTTGTATGGATTCATTGTTTTCCTTTCCAAAAGTGTTTGACGGCTTCCATAATAATTTCGTTTCTATCTATCAGTTTTAGCGGACAGCGCTCCGGGCCCCGACGGTATGACGGGATTGTTTTTTCAGAAGTTCTGGGGGGTGATAGGAGACTCAGTCACTGAAGAGATACAAGAGGTTTTCGAGAAAGGAGCCCTGCCAGTTGATTGGAATTTCACTTATATCTGCCTCTTGTCAAAGATTCCGAACCCGGAGAATATGACAGATTTAAGATCCATCAGTCTGTGTTCCGTGCTGTACAAAGCTGTTTCTAAAATATTGGTAAAGAGATTGCAGCCTTTTCTCGGTGAGCTTGTCTCTGCTAATCAGTCTGCGTTTGTCAGTGAGAGGGTAATCCAAGACAACATTGTCATAGCGCATGAAGCTGTCCATGCTCTGAAAACTCACCCTTCAATCTCGTCTGAGTGTATGGCAGTTAAAACCGATATGTCGAAAGCGTATGATCGGGTTGAGTGGAGCTATCTTAAGGCTCTGTTGGAGGCTTTGGGCTTTGCAGATCAATTTATTGGTTGGGTGATGATGTGTGTCACCTCGGTCTCTTTTGCGGTCCTTATCAATGATCAACCGTTCGGGCTGATTTCTCCCACTAGAGGATTGCGTCAAGGAGATCCGCTTTCTCCTTTTCTCTTTGTTCTTTGCACTGAAGGCTTATCTCACTTGCTGAACGTAGCGGAGAGGAATAAAGTTCTTACTGGCATGAGTTTCTCGGAATCGGGTCCATCAGTTAGTCACCTGTTTTTTGCGGACGACAGTTTATTCTTGTGTCAAGCTAACGAGCCGCAATGTAGAAACCTGAAAAAGATTCTGAATTATTATGGTGAAGCTTCTGGTCAATGCATAAACTATCAGAAATCGTCTATATCTTTTGGTAGTCTAATACCTGAGGAAGAACAAGAGAAGCTGAAAGATATTCTTGGCATCCATAACATCGGAGGAGCTAGTAAATATCTTGGTATGCCGGAATGCTTTTCTGGTTCGAAGGTGAAGTTGCTTAGTTTTCTAAAAGATCGGACGCATTGCAGATTAAACTCTTGGTTCATCCGTAAGCTTTCTCAGGGCGGCAAGGAAGTGCTTTTAAAATCTACAGCTGCAGCTCTCCCGGTTTATCCGATGTCCTGTTTTAAGCTCCCGAAAACTCTTATCAAGAATCTTGAGAGCCTTATGGCAAACTACTGGTGGAACTCCGATTCCCACATGAATAAAATTCATTGGATCTCTTGGGATCGTCTATGTCTTCCTAAAGCACTTGGTGGAATTGGCTTCAAAGACTTAGTTTGCTTTAACCAAGCTTTGCTTGCCAAGCAGGCTTGGAAGGTGGTTAATGACCATGATTGCCTAATGGCGAGGTTCCTTAAGAGCAGGTACTTCCCCGACTCTCATTTCCTGGAAGCACTGGTGGGAGCGAGACCTTCTTATGCATGGCGAAACCTGTTGTATGGCAGGGAGCTTCTTCGAAAAGGTCTGAAAAGGAGTATTGGGAATGGTCGTAGTACGAGGGTCTGGTTAGATAAATGGATAGAGGATCCGGAGCTGGGTCTCAGAGCTCCCTGGATTAAATGCACAACCTTTGATGTCAATCTATTGGTTTGTGATCTGATTGACCCATCAACGAGGAAGTGGAATGTGGCGGTTCTTAACGAGATTTTCGTTCCAGGTGATGTGGAAATAATTTTGTCTAACCAACCCGCCTTTCTTCGTGATGACTCATTTACTTGGAGGTTCAATAGATCGGGGAATATGTCGGTTAAATCTGCGTATTGGTTGGCGAGATCGCAAAAAATTAAAGCTGCGTTTCCGGAGGTTCTAGAGCTTCCTTCGCTGAACCCCATCAAGGAGAAGGTGTGGAGAGTTCCTGCTCCACCCAAGATCAGGACGTTTCTCTGGAAATCTGTAAGTGATGCATTGCCAGTTTCAGAGTTGATTATCAAAAGAGGAATGAAGATTGATAGTAGATGTCAGTTGTGTGGAGAGGAAGGGGAATCGATTTTCCACATGCTTTTCCAGTGTGCTTCTTCGCGGCAGGTGTGGGCGTTATCTGGTATTCCTCGTCCACAAACTGCTTTTGAGGATGGAAGCTTGTTAGCAAACCTAAACTATCTGCTTCATTTAAAGATGAATTCTCGAGGAGATAAAAAAATTTTGAGGTCATGGCCATGGTTTCTCTGGAGTATCTGGAAGTGTAGAAATGATTTCATATTCAAAGGCAAGAGATGGCTACCTGAAGAGATCAAGGAGAAGGCGTTTAATGAAGCGGAGGAATGGTTCTTAGCCCAAGAGGTGGATCAAGAATCGCAGCAGATAAGTGAGTGTGCAGGGGTGACTCAGAAAAGGAAATGGAAGCCTCCCCCAAAGGATTGGGTGATGTGCAATGTGGGGTTTGAGTGGTTGAAGCAAACGAAAAAGTTAGGGGTTGCTTGGGTGTTAAGGAATCATAGAGGTGTCGTCCTCTTGCATAGCCGTCGAGCCTTTTCGAACATTCGGAGTTTAGATGAGGCAAGGCTTGCGTCAATTCTCTGGGCTGCAGAAAGCATCTCGAGTCTGCATTATAACCAGGTGGTGTTTGCAGGTGACTTTAAGGATATTTTCTTGGCGATTAAGAAACCTCTCCAATGGCCGGCATTTCGTTATCACGTTGAGGAGTTAAACCGGTTTCTATGTCTCATGCCTGAGTTCAAACTTTGTAGTGTTTGTAAGGAGGAAAATAGAGGAGCGACGATCATTGCACAGAGTGTTACCAGAGAAGGGAGAGAGCAATCGTACGTCGCCAATGGCCACCCTTCCTGGCTCTTTGAATTCTTTGTCAATGAAAGTCGTCTCCTCTAGTTGTGTCCTTCCTTTTAACTTCTCTGGGGTGTTGGGTTTGTTTAGTTTGCTTAAAGCAAGTGGTGTCGTGTAGGTGGTGTGTGCGAGCCCTATTGTTGTTTGTGGGCCTCGTTGATTCTCTATTCTCGGATTGATTTCTAATGAATTATGAAGTTAAAAAAAAAAAAAAATCTATCAGTTTTAGCAAACCGTTTCTGTCTATCAGTTCTAGCGAACCTATTATCAACGTGTACATCATCAATGTTTTCATTTACATTTTGACTACAACATGATTCATACAAATATATATAGTGTAATCAGATTTTGTTTTCTAATGAGACACAATTTTGCTGTGTTCCATTCTATTCAGAAATATAGAATAGAAAAGTAATAAATAATATCATTTATATCTATTTCTCTTTCTCTCTCTCTCCTTCCCTTCTATATGCAAGACAACATTTTTTTTTTCATCATTTACTTCCTTTTTTTTTCTAGCATTGGCTTTCTTCTTTCTCCTTTTTTTTTCTTGTGATTTGTTATTGTTGTGACTTGATTGTTTCGTATTATCTATTTACAAAATATAGTATAACATAGTATCACATAATATATTTACAAATAGTCATACATAGAGAAGAAGAGATTGATCCATTTTCATGTCAAATTATCACATTTATCAATGCATGTCTATATTCATAGTTTTTCTTCCACGATGATTATTCTACAAATTCACCCTACTTTTAAAACTCCATTTTAGAACTGTATAAAATAAAATACAAGTGAATTATTCGTATAATTCGCGTGTTGATGTTCTATTAGCTCGTTGAGAAAAGCAAATGGCATTGACATCGTTCTAAAACATTTTTACCTTTTCTTCCACACGTTACTCAAAAGACTTTATGCGGCATAATTTAATTTCAATCTTTTTAGTGACGATACTAAATTAATTTCAAGTTAGTCATAATACAAATTAGGGCAAGTGTTTCCTTATATATAGGTCTGTTTACAGGTATGAGGTCCAAATGTACCTTTAGACCGGCCTACCAATTGTATCTAATTTTTGTGTTGGGTTTGGCAAATTAAAATATATTAATTGCTTCAAATATATTATCATGTTAGAATTCTCACATTTTGAATAATCTTAACGACTTGTTCACCTTTAAATAAATAAATAAATTATACTTATAAATTTGTTTGTTTGTGTTAAAGGTTAGCTTTTTATAATCCCACTATTTCTATAAACGTTCTTTCACAGCAGTTACATTAAGAATTAATCTATCCGAATATGTATTAGTTATCCCGTCGCTCTCGTTGGTGATTAAGTAAAACATTTTTATTTCCCACTGAACTTATTGTAATAAAATATCCTGTTACCTATTTGATGGTCAACCATCGTCTTCCGGTTTTTGTTTTAAGGTCCATTGATCAATTACTTAAATAAAGGCAATTTGATTAATTAAAACTAATTTAATTGAGTGACGCTAGTTTAGTGATTAATTGGATTAAATAGTTCAGCCAAAACTTCAAATGACTCGTTACGTCCGCTATCCAATTAATTAGATTAATTGGAGTCAATTTGTTTCATATAAAATTTATCTAATTATCTATATATAGTGTGCTAATTTGTAGGATCAAAATGAACTAAAATCTGCTGTCATATATTAACATTTCAGTATATTTTTGGACTATATATCTGCATTTTAGACTTGGATATTTCCCTTTTGCTAATTGAAAGAATGGTTTGTTTAGGATACTGTCTGCAAGAGTCGATATTCATCAAATTCTCGGAAATTGAAAACACTATTCAAATATCTGAAACGGAAACATAAGGTAGCATTAAAAAGATATAGAAAATAATGTTTATAAAAGCGTGAATAATGCACCTGTTCTTGTTTTCGTTGTTTTATGGTTCCAGTTCATTGTCAACTGTCATTTATATAATATTGTTTGATCAAACACTACTCAGATAAATAATCAATCTCTTGGCCGACTGTATGGCTGAAAATCTTAGCTGGAGCTAGACTCGTATTGAAAAACTATTCGATGCTCCTAAGAAATTGACATTTTGTCTTTTAAATCACTAAAAATAACGTTTATAAAAATATTATCCTAATATTATTGCTGACTCGGATTTGGGTTGGTTTTTTGTTTGTAGTTTTGTAGTTTTTTTTTTGCTTGAGAAAACAGTGACTAAAGTGAAAATGATTCGGGAAATGATTCCATTTGCAAAATTTTAGTTTTGCTTCCGTCTAAGTTGTAAGACAAACATATTTTTAATTTGCAAAAAGAAATAAAGTTAACTAGCCCAAAAAAACAAGAAAAAGAATCTAGCCGGTTTCTTTCTCTCCTTTTTCTTTAGCAAACGGTTCTTTATTATATGCTGATGTTGGTTTATATGATATAAGCTATAAATGATATTGGTTCAATTTACTCCTATAAACCAATCATCATATATCCAAAAATATCATAGAAATGAAAAAAAATTGTTTCCCAAAATGAAGAAAAAGATAATGGAAGATTAGGTTGTCTAAGCTTAAGAGAAGTATCCCGTACACTAACTATAGTAAACGTAATCGTTTAGCAAAAAAAAAAAACTATAGTAAACTTAATCGAAATCGATTTGATTCAAATACATCCAAAACCGGAAGAAACACGTGAGAGAGCATTAAAAAAAAAAAAACAGAGAAATAAATCAGATACTCTTTATACTTTCTTAGAACATGTCTTCCCCAAATTAATCTAAAAACCATATTATTAAAAAAAGTGACTTGCAAGTTGGAGTTTGGTTCGTGAAGGCTGTTAAATAACAGCCATAGCTTTATAGCTTTTTCTTCGAACGAACCAAAACATAATATCAGAGAATTCTCATCATTACACCTTTTTAATTTTAATTTTCTTATAATTTCCTCCACACGTCTTCTTGTCCGACTGCCACTTTTTATTTTGTGTCTTTCTTCTTTGTTCTTGTTCGTGTGTAGTCTTCCTGAAGCTCTCCCTGTCTGTCGCTGTTATAAATATCATAACTCCGACATCTCTTCTGTTCATATTCTCCTCGAAACTCCCCCAAAGAGAAAATATTATATCAAACCTTTGTCTCATCGGAGAAGATGAAAACAAGACGCGGGAAACGCCCTGAAGTACGATGTCTTGCTTGCTTTCTCTTCTCTGTTTTCATTTCTTTATTTTTTATTTTTGTTACTTGTAAAGATTCTGAATTTTTTCTTTTGTTATTTGCTTGACGTAAGCAGAGGTTTTGGCCTTCGATTGTTATGAATAAATGGTTGAACATAAAGCCGAAAGTCTACGACTTTAGCGAAGACGAAGTAGATACAGAGAATGAGAGCGAAGATGACGGTAAGTATTACTCCTATTATTCTCAAGAATCGTCTCTTTTTTAAGTTTGGTCACACTTTATCTATGTTTTTTTTATCATAGATAAAACTTTTTTTTTTTTTTTTTTTTTTTGAAAAAATGTTAAATTCATTCAAAAAGAAAAAGACTGTTTCTACAACTTTGTTATGACTTTATACATGAATAAAATCTATATCATTTCTTATTCCTGATTTAAATCCTTGTGGCTAGCCATAGCTGAAATCCACCCTCATACTTCCTGTCTCCCTTTTGTCTGATTGTGGTTAATTTGTTTCTCACTTCTTTATCAATCCACTTCACCAACTGCTGCACTTGTTTTGGGTCTTCCCCATGCTTCCTTTCATTCCTCTCCTCCAAATGCTCCACTGTCACTTGAAAAGCATATCGACACGAAACCGCCGATCTTTGATCTCCGTCTTCTTCCTGCTAACTCAGATAGCAGACTACTCCAATCCTCCACATATCTGCTTCTTAACAGTTTCCCAATGACATTCCTCCAGATTTCTTTCGAAACCTTACATTTGAAAAACAAGTGATCTCTTGTTTCATCTTCTTCATTACATAGAATGCAAACGGGTTACTCGTAGAATCCCATTTCGCAACTCGTCACCGGTGGATAGCTTGTTGAGAGTTGCAAGCCAAGTACGTAATGAATACTTTGGGGTCGAGTATTGGAACCGTGCTTCTTTCCAAAACACCTCCTGCTTCTTAACTCTAAGAAGGTCCCATGTCGCCTTAGAACTGAACATCTCCTTATAATTATCTTCACTCGTTTCCAAAGAGGTTTATCTCCTTCTCCTGGATTAACCGACTTTCCTCTGCAATAGAACATCTTCAATTGCAATCGGATGGTCAGCCGGTGCCTTCTTCTTCTTCTATCATTTATAGCCTCTTTTACGGTGGCATTTAAAGGAATCCCGTGTCTATGATCCCTCTCTTCCCTGTCAATTCATAGATTCTTCCCATAGAGCTCCATTTATCAAACCAAAAGGAAGTATTAGTTCCACTTCTTATCTCTTTCTGAAGAAATTATCAGCAGCCTCTCGCTTTTAAGGATCTTCCTCCACATCCAAGACCCTTTACTACCTTCCTGTTTTATTGACCGAAGCTATCTTCACCAATCAAGTGGTCTTTGACCCATTTCACCCATAAAGATGGAGTAAGTAAGGATTCTCCAAATTAATTTCAAGCAGCAAATTTTGTTTACCACTCTCATTGATCTAACCCCAAACCTCCTTGGACTTAGGAGTGCATATTATCTCCCACGAAACCTTTGCTTTCCTCGATTCAAGTTTGGTCCAGACCACAAAAAGCGATTACACAATTTCTCTACCTCCTTAATACATCCTCGAGGAAGCCTGAAAGCTTGGAGCCAAAAGTTTGTTATGCTTAAAATGACAGCTTGGATAAGAGTTAACCTCCCAGCCATGGATAAGTGTCTTGCAGTCCATGAACTTATCCTGCTTCTTATCCGGTCCAGGAGCGGCTTGTAGTCAGCAACCATCATTCTTTTCGTAGCGTGGAAGGCGAGATATCTCACGGGCAATTTCGGGCTGTATATTAAATCTCGTCTCCATTTCATTCCTTCTAGCTTCAGAAACTCCTGCATGATAGACTGTAGATTTCTCCATACTAATTTTCAAACCCGACATCCTTGCAAACTGACCAAAGACTTCTTTGATGCTATCCATCGATCTTATCTTCCCATCAGTAAAAACTAATATGTCATCAGCAAAGCTTAGATGAGTTAGTCCCATATTTCGGCAATTTGGATGGTATCCAAATCTCTTCTCAACAGCAGCTTTATCAAGGAGTTTCGAGAGTACATTCATACTTATAACAAATAGGTATGGAGAAAGTGCGCAGCCCTGTCTCAGTCCCCTATTGCTTCTGAAATAACCTGCAAGCTCTCCATTAACTTGCACAGAAAAAGATGCAGTTGTCATGCACAAAGAGACCCAATGTATAAACACTTCAGGGAATTTCATAGCTCGAAGATTGTTGATGAGGAATGACCACTGCACTGTATCAAACGCCTTTGATATGTCAAATTTTATAGCACATCTTTCCGAGATCGACTCTTTGTGATAATCCTTAACAACTTCTGTTGCCAGCAGCAAATTTTCAATCAAAAGTCTTCCCTTCACAAATGCTGATTGATTTAGTGCAATGAACTCCGGTAGAGTATTCTTTAGCCTATTGGCTAAGATCTTGGAGATAACTTTATACATCCGTTACAGCGGGAGATTGGCGAAAATCTTTCATTTCTCTTGCTCCTAGCCTCTTTGGGATCAAAGCTAGGATGGTTGTGTTGACTCCTTTTGGCAGAAATCCTTTTTCAAAGAAAGATTTAACTGCAATGACAAATTCTGCACCAACAGTTTGCCAGGCAGCTTTGAAAAATTCTGCAGTGTAACCGTCAGGACCGGGGGATTTATCAGCTGGCATTGCAAATAAAACCTTTTGGATCTCTTCTGCAGTGACTTCCTTAGTCAACTCTGCACATCTATCATCAGAGCATCTGTAAGGTAGAAAATTTTCCAGTTCTTCCACTGTTATCCCCTCAAAATCTTGAGGCTCATACTGTAAAAATTCTCTGAAAAACCTTTCTGCTTCACCCTTCACTTCATCTGCATTGTCCACCACGGTTCCATCACTGCAAAGAATCTCCTGTATCGCGTTTCGGGTGGCTCTAACTGTAGCAGCTCTGTGATAAATTTTATTATTCTTATCTCCGGTTTTCAGCCAATGAAGTTTGGATTTCGCTTCAAAACTTCTCTTCAACTGTGAAATTTTGTCCCATTTAATAGCAGCGTCTCTTTCCTCAATCATATTCGCTCGGTAGGGTTTTCATGCTTTCTTCTTGTTTCTTACATAGATCTTCAAAAGCATCCTTTGTTCTCTGAGTGAGGTTTCCCAGCCTATCTTTGCTTAGTTTTCGAATTATTGGTTTTAGAGCTTTCAACTTTTTCGAAAACCTGAACATCGACGATGTAGATAAAAATATTGGCTCAGTATTTCTCCAAAACTGCTCTATAGTTGGCTTGAACTCCTCCATCTCCGTAATCACATTCACAAACTTAAATGGCCTTCGAGGTTGGTTCTGCACTGGCTTCAAGTGTAATCTGCATCTTAAGTGATCAGAGCAACCACCACTTTCAAAAATACCATAAGAATTTGGATATCTTCTTGCCCAATGGTCATTTATAAGAACTCTGTCCAACTTTTTTGAGATCAGACCTTGCTCCCTCCTATTAGTCCAAGTGAACAACGGCCCATGAGATGTAGCATCAAATAAACCACAGTGCTGAACTGTATTCTGAAACTCTACCATTCCCTGAGAAACCACTTCACTCACTGAATGCTCCTCAACTGCTAATGTTTCATTAAAATCTCCCACAACGACCCACGGTTGACTTCGAATAATTGGAGAATTCTGATGATTCTTCATATCACTCCAAAGATCTTTCCTTTCCTCCTCACTATTCGATGCATAGATTACCGTATAGAAAAACTCCTCCTTCTCACTTTCCAACAATACTGAAACTGTAATCATCTGACTGCTTTTGAAAAAGGGAGTAACCCTCACTCCCGTTCTCCAAGTCAACCAAATTCTTCCCAATTCACTGTATTCATAATTGTTTATCACTGACCAGTCTCGAAAAACTTTTGAGACAATCCTCCAACTCTTCTTTTCCTTAACTCTTGTTTCTATAACCCCTCCAAACTGTAAATTCTTCTCCTCAATCCAATTCTTCATAACCAAGTGTTTATTTCCTTTGTTGAACCCTCTTATATTCCAGAAGAAACTAGCCATATTATTTCTTCTTGTATGCTTTTCTCTTCCCTACCGCAGCTTTTGGCTGTTTCTTTACTGCGAAATGAGCAGACAACCTAGGTGACTCTGGCTGCTTGCTTTGTCAATCGATTTCTTTCTCTTTGCTTTCGCCCGACTTCCCAGTTGTGACTCCTGCTTCTTTATAGTCATGTTTTTCTAATAGAATCTCGCCTTCTTCCCTCTCTGAATCTTCTTCTACACTTTCTTTATCCTCCTCATAATCCTCTATTTCCTCTTTCTCTGAAATTTTTCTTTTTTCCTTCTCTTCTTTTTCATCATCCAGAATCGCAAATCTAGATGAAGTACTAATAGCACTCATACTAGCTTGTTTTATTTCCATCCTTCCAGCCTTACTAGGTGATACCTCTGACCAACTGCTACTCCCTCCTTTAGTTCTTTGTCGGATAAGTATACTTCGATTCCCATTTTCCTTCTCTATACTTCTCGGACTCTTCGCACTATCAATCTCAGTTTCATTCTCCTTCTCTTTTTGTTTTTCCCCATGTACTTCTTCCTCTACTGATTTTCCCTTCTGAGTCTCAGTAACTTCCAGTTGACTCGTGTCAGCCTCCTGGTTTATTCCCTTCTTTAGTATTTTAACTGTTCCTGTTGCTCTGCACTCTCTTGGATTATGACCCCACTTAGAGCAGATACAGCACCTATTTGGCAGCCACGGGTATTCAAACTCCACCTCAGCATTTATTCCCAACTTAGAAGTGAACCTGTGCGACTTCGGGAAACCCTTATCCACTTCTGCCTCGACAAATACTTTAGCCTCTTCAAAACTTTTGCACAATAGAGTATCAGGGTGCAATCGCTTTGGTTTTCCCACTGCACTAGCTATGAATCCCAATCCTTCCCACTGAACATCCCTGTGGTACATTCTTAAGTGTA
This sequence comes from Brassica carinata, assembly GCA_016771965.1. NCBI lineage: Eukaryota > Viridiplantae > Streptophyta > Magnoliopsida > Brassicales > Brassicaceae > Brassica > Brassica carinata. Next base: position 35,423 of record JAAMPC010000226.1, read on the forward strand.
ACCCACATTGGAATAGTTTTATCTCTGGCTCTGGTTCTTCCTCTACAACAGGCGCCCATTTTGTCACCACCATTGGAATGTTCGCTACACTCCACATCCCCCTTCTCAATACCCTCTCCCGAGTTGCTTTATCTTTGATCCTGAATTTCACCATCGTATTGTTCATCTCATAAGCATCAATCTTGATATTCCTGTCTCCCAATGACCAAATCTTGTTCACTATTATGTGAACCCTCCCAATGTGTGGTGCCGGAGCTAGAAACCTCCCAACGATCAAATCATCCCATAAGGAACGGACTCTGAATAACCGATGCGGACAATCACTTGCTCTTTTCCTTCGATTATCTCGACTTCAACATCGTGCTCTGTAAGCCGTGGTACGCTCTGAACTACTCTAGCATAAGACTGTTTCACCGGAGAATTCATCTTCAATTCAATCTTCGCATCATCAACCCCCAAAACCAACTTCTCTTCCGATTCCTTCACTTTCTCTAAACGATTCTGGCTCCCCGATTCTCGATCTCCCTTCAGCCTCGTTCCCCCCGGATCCTCCATCGGCGTCATAGGCATAGATAAAACTTTGTATATAGTTTTAAAGAATTATCTTTACTAATATAATTTTATGGGTCTCTTTTACAGTATGTTCGTTCAAAAACGTATCTAATGCCGGCTGCTTAGCAGATGAAGATAGCCATGGCGGCCGCCGAGGAAGGGAAGCTGATCACGGCAACAAAATTTCTGGTAAAGTTTGATTTTCTATTAAAATAAATTATTTTTTATTTATTCGGGAACATTTGATAAAATTGAAACGATACAGAAGATTAGCATAACCTTCAAAGATGACATGCACAGATTAAAATATGTTTTCGAAGTAATTGAATACGAAATTATAAAAATGCAGAGGAGTTAAATATCTATCTCATTTTAATATTTTTCAGACGCTTGTGTGAGGGGTTACCAGAGAAAACACCGGCGAGGCAAATCGGAGACTTTGAGAGTCCAATACATAAACACAAAGGACATCAAGTAAGGGTACTTTTGGAATTTCCTATTTTTTCCGTGGTGAAAAATATCTCCTCTTCTTTAACGTTTTTGTATTCGTTGAAAATGACTTGTAGAGTGACGGTGGCTACATGGAACGTCGCCGGAAAACGTCCCTCCGATGATCTTGATATTGATGATTGGCTTTCTACTGATAACCCTTCAGATATATACATCATTGGGTAAGTTAAAAAATCAATAAAAACTTTATAAATTATCAACGTTATTTATAATATTTTACTAATCTACAGAGTTTAATATTTAATTTATTTTAGAATCATATATATTCATTAAAGTTAATAAATTTGACCGTTAATTAAACAAAATAAATGTACAAAATAATATTAAAATATATAGAGACAGATTTCATTTTGAATAAAAACGAATAATAGTTAGTAATTTGATATAGTACTACGTTCCTCTGTTTTGATGAATCTATATTTCACGGTGTTAATGTAAAATCTTGTTACAGGTTTCAAGAAGTAGTTCCCTTAAACGCTGGAAACGTCTTCGGAGCAGAAGATAGAGGTCCGATTCCGAGATGGGAGTCGATAATCCGTAGAACACTGAACAAACCCCAAAAAGAATCAGTCTATAATCAATCACCAAACAACAACAACGTTAATCTTCATAGATCTCACAGCGCACCTTCGTCTCCCGTCTTAGCGCAACAAGCAAACTCCATTATCGCTGATGTCATGGTCGAGAATCTTGCTGCTGACCACTCCTTAGACCTAGCTACAGATGAGTTCATCGATGCTGCAACTGCTTTGCCGAGTCTTGAACCTGTAGGGAATCCGGACATGGACTGGCCTGAACGAGCTTTAGACGAGAATCCTCAGATTGTTGGATCAGAGGGGAAGCTAAGGAGAGTGCTGAGCAGCAACGCCATGCTTGGGTTTAAGCTACCGGAGAATCCAACGGGAGTGAGTAGGTTTGCTTCTGACGCAAGAAACTTGAAAAGGTCACGGAGCTTTGAGACGCTGAACCTGAGCTGGAATGATATCAAAGAAGAGAATGATAATACTTCCTCCTCCTCCTTGTCTGAAGCCGAAGAAGCTGCGAAAGTTTTGTCTGATGATTCATTGGACGGTGAATCATCTTCCGATGATGGTAAAGAAGAAGGAGGCAAGATCGGAAACACTTATGGATTGCCGGAAGATTTGGTGGAAGAATGTCGGAAAGTGAAAGATTCTCAACAGTATGTGAGGATAGTGAGTAAGCAAATGGTTGGGATATATGTATCGGTTTGGATCCGGCGGCGGTTAAGGAGACACGTCAACAATCTGAAAGTTTCTCCAGTTGGAGTTGGCTTGATGGGATACATGGGAAACAAGGTAATTAAAAAAATCCCTAACCCTAGCTTCTTTCCCAAGTAATATCAATAAAAGTGAAAAATCCTTAACCCTAGCTTCTTTCCCAAGCAGGGATCAGTATCGATTAGCATGACGTTGTATCAATCAAGAATGTGTTTCGTGTGCTCGCACTTAACTTCCGGTCAAAAAGAAGGTGCTGAGCAGCGCCGGAACGCTGACGTGTATGAAATCATACGTCGTACTCGTTTCTCATCGGTTCTTGATTCCGATCAACCGAGAACCATTCCATGTCACGAGTAAGCAATCAATCAAATATATTTTTTTTTTTAACGCAAGAAATTTTTAAATCTTTTTACCAAATGTTTTTGTTTCCCTTCAACAACAGTCAGGTATTCTGGTTTGGTGATCTGAACTACAGACTTAACATGTCAGACAGTGAAGTAAGAAAGCTTGTCGAACAGAAACGATGGGATGAGCTCAGGAACAGTGATCAGGTTTGGTTTTGAATTGTTACCCATATATATATGTATACTAATTACTTTGTTAATATATATTAAAACAAATATCAATTGTAATTTAACAGTTGATTAGAGAATTCCGAAGAGGGCATGTCTTTGATGGATGGAGAGAAGGGCCGATCAAATTCCCTCCTACATATAAATACGAATTTGATTCCGATCGTTACGCCGGAGAAAACTTGAAAGAAGGAGAGAAGAAGAGAGCTCCTGCATGGTACGTGACTAAAAAATTGTACGTTATGGAAATTTAGAAACTTGTGTGATTATTGTTGTGTGTGTTAACAGGTGTGATAGAATATTATGGTTGGGAAAAGGAATAAGACAAGAGTGTTATAAGAGATCGGAGATAAGGATGTCCGATCATCGGCCAGTGACTTCCATATTCAACGTTGGAGTTGAAGTTTTCGATCAACGGAAACTTCAAAGAGCTCTTCACGTTAATAACGCAGCTGCTTCTGCTGTTCATCCTGAACCTTCTTTCTTAGCCTAAGTGTTTCGCAAACATGTTAATATTTTTTAATAGCATGGAGGATTTGTATTGGGTTTTGATTTTTTTTGGTCACTATATATAAAGATAACATTCATCTGTTTAATTGTTTTCATCCTCTTTGATTTCCGTAGGATGATCTGCTATTTCTATTTTTCTAATAAATTTGTATGAAAATGCTTAAATTGATAGTCACGGTTATATCAAAAATTTAGTTACGGTTGTGTGTAGTACTATTGTACTAAGATCGAAGAAACAACAGTTGCAAAATCTTTAAGAACATGAAAGTCTAATTTTTTTCTGAAAGATTATATCAGAACCGGAATGTTAGCTGTACATATTCATAGATAAATAACCAAAATGCCTCAGGATAGAGGAGACACTACTTCCAACTTCTAGCATGCAAGAGAAGGAATTAACTAGAGAACTAAACTAGCTCTCTGATTAGACAAAAAGACTTTTTTTTTTTTAAACAAAAAGACTTATGTTAAGTACATGCAAATTAAAGTTATTTTTCTTCGCTTGAAATGTAACGTTTTTACTTTGACACTCTGCAGCTTTTGATTGGCGTTTAGACTTTCCTGTAAGGCTTTTCAGTAAGGAGTATGGCTTAGCGGCAAGCGCTGTTGGTTGGTAAAATATATTTAAAACAGTCATCTTAAGGTAAATAATCTTTTGATTGGATATATACGTTGACAGAAACTCAAAAAGCTAATTTCATTCTCCATTGTTATCCAAAAATATATTCTTACTCTTTCTGTGGTGATTTCAGTTTTTAATCTTCTTTTGCCTCTTCTCCTTATACATAGCACAATGCCAAACATAATATATAATCCGAACTCACTCAAAGGGAGAGACACAATATTCTCTCGGCATAATCATTTTTGATTATCAACTAACTCTTTCACATTTCCCATTGCTTAGAAGAATCTCATTTCTTTTGATGGGTTGTTGTCAGTCCAAAAATGCTAATGTGATCACTTCTCCTGATCATCCATCAGTTCAATACAAACCAGAATCAGGTTTGACTCTAGTTTGCTTCTTGGTGGAAGTGTAGATTAGTTTGTCTTTTTCCTTCTGTCTTAACTCATGTGTGCGTGTGTTTTAATGATTGTGGGTGTTGGTGTAAGGCAAGAATGAGATGGAAAGTGTATACCTTTCTGAACTACACTCCAATAACTCCCTTACGCCTTTTTTTGATGATGAAACTGTTTGTGTGTAGCAGTCACTGAGGACCAAGTGGAACAGGAGAATGATGTTCCATGTTTCAAACGCTTTGCATTACGTGAACTGTACGATGCAACAAATGGGTTTAGTGACAAATGCATTGTCCCTGGAGGTGGGATGAAAGCTCTCAATTTGGTTTACGGAGGAATGCTCGAAGGCAGTGTTCTCGTCGCCATCAAGCGACTCTCTAAACTGACTTGGCCTGATGCTCAGCAGTTTGTGGTAAGAATCTTACAAGGCCTAATTCAGAACTTGAGCTTTTTATATTATGTTTCATTGATCATTAATGACTAGTCGAAGATTAAAACGGTTTATATAGTTGTAGAAGGGGAAAGTAATACATTAGCTAACGTATTCTGAAACTTTAGGTTGCAAAGGCTTTTTTTTTTTTTGGAAACACAACTTGTATTAAATTATCAAACCGAGGTAGATGCAGCCATTAATGCCAGTTCAACAGACAAGATCTGCTTTGCTAGCTTATCAGCCTCAGCATTTCTCACACGAGAGATCCAATGAAAGGAAATACAATCAAAAGAAGAAGCTAAAGAGAGGATATCAGCCAAGATCCCATAGAAACCAGCCAACGAAGAATCCGTTTTAAGAGCTTTGATCAGAACGGCCGAGTCTGATTCACACCTAATTCTTGAGAGTCCTAGGTCCCTGCATTTTTCCAGAGCTTCGGCTGTCAACGCTGATCTCACATGGTGAGCGGGAGCAGAGTAAGTGGAGTCTCTGTTTTGTGATTCCACAGTCCAACCCAGTCCTGCGATTTTCTGAGCTTCATTCCAAGCCGCATCAGTTTTAATGAGGTAAACGCTCTGTGATGTTGCAACTGGGTGATGTAGAGTGGATGGTGACGGCGTTGGAGTTGCTTGACAAAAGCCCCACTCACGAGCCATTGCAATGGCCTTGGAGAGCGTTTCATCTGCTGGTTGAGGTTTCCCATTGCAAACTAAATTGTTTCTTGCAGTCTAGATATTCCATAAGATCAAAGGAGCCAGGTAACCATCCGTAGGTGGAAGATTTTTCCTCATCGTCAACTCAAGCCACAAACTTCTCAAAGCTATAGATTCATTGTACTCAATACTTGGGAAAACAGGGGCAGATAACCAAACCTGTTTCGCAAAAGTACAGTGAAAGAACAAGTGATCTATAGTTTCCGGTAAGTTGCAGCGCTTGCATTTTCCATCTACGCCGTGTTCTCAGCACCTCTCCCGCGGGTATTGTTCCATGTAGGACTTTCCAAGCAAACAGTTTTGTTTTTGGCGATGTTTTCAACTTCCAAACCGCTTTCTTCCACTCGAAGGTCAGATCTTCTTGTGCTATATCCATGTGATTTGTTCGGTTGGATAGTGCGGAAGCATATCCTATCTTGGTAGTGTAGGTTCCTGATTTTGATCCCATCCACGAGAGCTTATCCAGAGCACCCGTTCTGCTAAGGCTTGATCGCCAGGATCTTAGATTCCTCAAAAGGAAGTACCAGTTGTATCATGTCTGTGTTCCAGAGCATATATAGTTTTATTAGATTATCTTTTATTTAAAAGACAAAGATGCTTTTGAGCTTTCTTCTGTCTGTTTACCTTGTCTGAATTGGAATAGTTGATCTTGCGTTGACTAATGTTTTAACCTGTGGAATCAGGATCAGGCGACTGCTGTTGGAAAACTTAGGTCCAAGAGGTTGGTCAATCTGCTTGGATATTGCGTTGAAGGAGGCGAGAGATTGTTGGTGGCTGAGTATATGCCCTATGGTACTCTCTCAAAGCATCTTTTTCACTGTAAGATGTTCCTCTAATCTTTTCATGACTACTTCCCTTTTGATCTTCCCTTAGAGAATTGATTCTCTCTTTTGTTGTGTAGGGAACAGACAGGAAATTCCTTGGGAAATGCGTGTTCGAGTTGCATATTACATCGCTCAAGCACTTGATTACTGCAACGTCCAAAACCAAAAGATCTATCATGATCTAAGTGCATCCAGAATCCTCTTTGATGAGGACGGTGATCCTCGTTTATCAACTTTTGGTCTCATCAAGAACAGCAGAGACGGAACAAGCTATAGCGCTAACTTGACTTACGCTCCACCAGATTTTGAGTTTTCAGAGACAGGTAAAGATATAACAAGTCTACTTCAAGAACATTAAAAAAAAAAAACTTTCATGATTTAGATGGAGCTAGCTGATCTTTTCCATTTTTCAGGTTCAATCATTCCTGAAAGCGTGATTTACCATTATGGAAATGTTCTTATAGAACTTGTGAGCGGCAAACACATTCCACCGAAACATGTAACGTCCCTGAAAATTTTCTTGTTTCATTTCACTAATTTGTCATCTTAATATGAACTAGTGATGAGTGTTTCTATATCTCAGGCTATCGATATCATAATGGAGAAAAATGCGATGCTACTCATGGATTCATCACTTGAAGGGAGATTTGAGAATGAAGACGCGACTAAACTTTTTAATCTTGCTTCAAAATGTCTTCAAAGCAACCCGGAAGATCGACCTGATACTAAATATCTTGTATCTGCAGCAGCACCACTACAAAAGATGGAAGAGGTTAAAGAATCATATAAGGAATACTCTATATTTTCTTTTACCAAATAATAATTGATTTTTGTGTTTATGTTTAGATTTCATCTCATTACTTGATGGGTCTGCCTAAGAATCCTTTGTTACTACCATCCATGCGTTCTCCTCTCAGAAAGGCTTGTTTTCGGATGGACCACGCTTAACTGGTTCAAACAAAGAATTTGGGACACAGTTTAGAGACAAGGAGTACTTCATCAACATATCTTGATTAAATCTTATTCAAAAGCACTCTATCCGTTTCATATATGGTCGTTCTGCACTTTAAAATTTGGTCTATTTTTCTTTATAATTTCAAAACATATCTTTATCAAATTTTCCAGTTTTGTCCATATTGTTTTATTTTCATAATTATCAAATTCCAACAAATTAATACATCAATCAGAAAAACAGAACATTTAGTTGTAACCAGGTGCGCATGCGAAATAATGTTTTTAAAAAACTAATTTTATTTAAAAAATAAAATTATGTTTTGCCTGTTTTAAAGTTATGGTATGAAGTCAAATTTCTTTTATTAACTTATTTTAAAAATATTTATAAAATCAAACTCTTTGTCATTAAAATTGTAAATGTCATACTAAGATACAAGGCATGTCACATTTCTTACTAAGTCAAGTAATTATTTTTATTTCAAAATTAATGTGATGATGACATATAAAAAATTATTTCACAAATCAAGTTTAAAAGATTTTAATATGTGTGAAAAATTTAAAACGATGTATAATATGCAACGGAAGTAACAAATAAAAAACAAAATAAACAGACAGAAAAGTCTAATCATTAGATTAGTGTATTATATCTAAAACTCCTTGTAAACCTGTTTTTTTTTGTTACCAGTTGGTGAGGATGATGACCGTTCCATATGCGCAAGAAGGTCTTTCTCCTCCTACAGGAATGTTAAGTTTACATATCCATAGGTAAATAACCAAAATGCCTCAGCATAGAGGAGACACTACTTCCAACTTATAGCATGCAATAAAAGGAATTAATTAGATAATCAAACTAGCTCTATGACTAAAGAGGCTTATGTTAAATGCAAGTTAAGGTCTTTTGTTTCGCATGAAATGTATTGTTTTTTTTATTTGACACTACGGATTCGTTTGTTGTATTCTTAATTAAATTTATAATTTATTATATGCTCTTAGTAAAGAAAATATGTTAAAAATATGTAAAATGAAAATATGTAAAAAATGATATTTTCTGATCTTTTTGATAGTGGTTTGCAACCGTAGTATATTATTTTGTTTGAAGTTGTTTAGTTAAAAGTAGAATAGCATAAGTAGTTGTTACTAATCGATTAATAAAAATAGAATAAAAATCGATAGTCGTAAGAAAGTTAATTTAGTTGGAATCTTAAATACTCATGCCATAGACTGAGCTTTCTTTCAAAAAATGTTTGAAGGTGTTAAACTTGAGAAAGTTGATTAACGCATGTAAAAACACCATCTGAAAAAAAAATGATACATAAGAAAATTACTACTTTAAAAGTAAGCAATCATTAACTGGTAAACTGAAATAAGAAACCGGTGTACCTTCACATTAATCAACAACATATCAACCCCAATATCTCACCCCTTTCTTAACATTTCAGACTTGCCAAAATTGTTGTAGTCTGGTCTGAATATTTCTACACTGATTTGTCTTCAACTCCGAGTAATGAAACTGGGAATTCGACAATGATTGAATTGGGAAAAGTAAAGGGATTATCATCCGAACTCTCACACTGTCTATACATATACAATGAAACTGAGAAAGCAGGAACTAAAGAAGCATTCAATAGGAGATAGTGGGATGAGTGGAATTTTTAGATTGATTATATGAACGATTACATCGATTGCGTTAAAGAAGGAGAATTGTAGAGGCTATATTCTCCATCGTCAACATCAAATACAAAGAAATCCTATAAACCAGTGTTTTGAAACCCGGACACTGAATCGGATGATTTACCGGATCACAGGATCATTGGATCAACCACGGATGAATCGCGGATTAATAAATGAATTAGTTTTATTATATAATAATATATTAGCTATGAAAACAAATATATATAAAAACTAAAGTTAAGTATTTTAAGTGTACATACAAAATATTAAGAAATAGTTTAGATTATTTAAAAAAATTGTAACATAAGAGTTATGACATCTAAAAAAATCAAGACATAAAATTAAACTTCCAATCTAAAATAAACCAAAATTAAAACATCATTGTAATAAATTGTCAATAACAAAAATAAACTAACACCAGATCACATCAACTAATTTGGTTTTCTCTAAATTTTAAAACTTACCAACAAAATTTTCTAAATTTGCCTTTTCATCATCTTTGGGATATTCTTCAGAAAAAGCATTCTCTAATTTATTCTAATCAAGCTCGCCAAGTTTTTCTTCTTCAACAATCCAAAACTCTGTTTTGTAATTTACATGATCATATGGTTTTATTTTTTTTGATATGTAAATTAAAAATATAATGATTTGTTATAAACTAAGTTAAATAAAATATAAAAAAATAATTTACTCACCTTTCTTGCAAACGTAAATTGTAGTGTAGAGGAATAATAAGCCTCATCGTGCTTTAGTTTGTTTTATGGATGTGCGGCTCAAGCACAATCATGACTCACCTTTCTTGCAAACGTAAATTATAGTGTAGAAGAAGAGGAAGACGGCAATAAAACTGAAATTTTTAATTTTTAATTAGAAATTTAAAATATAAAAAATAATTTTAAAACATAACTTGTACTAAAAATAGTAAAAAATAAAAATTATCTATTGCTTCTACCAGCGTGCAACATGTATCGGGTTTTAGTGAGTTTTTGTGTGTGTTTATGGGTTTTTCACAAAACCCAAATCCGATTTATATTGGGTCACCGAATTTATCGGTTCAACTACGGGTCCGGGTCAAATTCAAAACACTCTTATAAACGTTTGGACCTGTATGAAGGAATGTTTAAAACCCCCAATTTATTTCACAATTAATACCAAAATTCATTAAATTTAAAATTGAGAAAATATTTTAATTATTAAAAAGAAAATGTCACATGACATTTTTCCCCCCAAAAAGATAAAAAAACCTACTTTATTAGTATAGATTTTGCACCTTTTGATTGGCCTTTAGACTTTCCTGTAAGGATTTTATGTAAGTGTGTGTGTCTTAGCTGTTGGTTGGTCATATGTATAATCATTTTATGGTAATAATCTTTTTGATTGGAAATAATATATATACATATATGTTAAAAAAGAAAGTCAAAAGTCTACTTCTTTTTCAATTGTTTTCCAAATATATACATATTTCTATTTAAAAAAATTCAGTTTTTATTATTCTTTTGCCTCTTCCCCTTATACATAGCACAATGCCAAACATAATTTTTTTTTGATTATAAACTTATTCTTTCCCATTTCCCATTGCTTGGAAGAGTCTCATTTCTTTTGATGGGTTGTTTCCAGTCTAAAACTGCTAATGTCATCACTTCTCCTGATCATCCACCAGTTCAGCACATACCAGGATCAGGTCTGACTCTAGTTTCTGTCTATTTTTTTAAAAAAAAACATTATTTATGGTGTGTTTGCTTCTTAGTGGATGTGTAGATTAGTTTGTCTTTTGCTACTTCTGTCTTAACTCCTGTGTGCGTGTGTTTTAATGATTGTGGGTATTGGTGTAAAGTAGAAAAGAGATGGAAAGTGTACCTTTCTGAACTACACTCCAATAACTCCCCTAAGCCTTTTTTTTTATGATGAAACTGTTTATGTGTTGCAGTAACTGAGGCCCAAGTGGATAATGATGACCAAGTGGATCATGACGACCAAGTGGATCATGAGGACCAAGTGGATCATGAGGACCAGGTGGAGCAGGAGAATCATGTTCCATGTTTCAAACGCTTTAGATTACGTGAACTGTACGATGCAACAAATGGGTTTAGTGGCAATTGCATTGTCCCTGAAGGTGAGATGAACACTCTCAATGTGGTTTACAGAGGAAAACTCGAAGGCAATGGTCTCGTCGCTGTCAAGCGATTATCTAGACTGACTTGGCCTGATGCTCAGCACTTTGTGGTAAGAATCTTAAAAAGGGTCGGTTCAAAATTTCAGTTTTTATATTATGTTTCATTGATCATCAGTGTCTAGTTGGAGACTGAAACGGTTTATATAGTTGTAGAAGGGGAAAATAATAGATTAGTAAGTGTCTGTATTGACCAGCGAATATGATAATGTATATCTGAAACTTTAATTTGCAAAGAAAAGATGCCTTGGAACTTTTTTCTGTCTGAACTGTTATAGTTGATCTTGCGTTGACTAATGTTTTGACCTGTGGAATCAGGATCAGGCGACTGCTGTGGGAAAGCTTAGGTCGAAGAGATTGGTCAATCTGCTTGGATATTGCGTTGAAGGAGGCGAGAGATTGTTGGTGGCTGAGTATATGCCCTATGGTACTCTCTCAGAGCATCTATTTCACTGTAAGATGTTCCTCTAATCTACTTCCCTTTTGATCTTCTCTGGCTAGAGACTTGATGCTCTCTTTTGTTGTGTAGGGAACCAAGAGACATTTCCTTGGGAAATGCGTGTTCGAGTTGCGTATTATATCGCACAAGCACTTGATTACTGCAACGTCGAAAACCAAAAGATCTATCATGATTTAAGTGCATCCAGAATCCTCTTTGATGAGGAAGGTGATCCTCGTCTATCAACTTTTGGTCTCATCAAGAACAGCAGAGACGGAATAAGCTATAGCACTGACTTATCTTACACTCCACCAGAGTTTTCAGAAACAGGTGAACTTTCTTTCTTATAGTACTTTCATGATTTAGATGAATTTAACGGTTATCTTTCCCATTTTGCAGGTACAATCATTCCTGAAAGTGTGATTTACAGTTATGGAAATGTTCTTATAGAACTTGTGAGCGGCAAACACATTCCACCGAACCTTGTAATGTCCCTGAAAGTTATCTTGTTTCATTTTACTCGTCTGTCATCTTAATATGAGACTAGTGATGAATGTTTCTATATCTCAGGCTGTCGATATCATAATGGAGAAAAATGCGATGCTACTCATGGATTCATCACTTGAAGGGAGCTTTGAGAATGAAGACGTGACTAAACTTGTTAATCTTGCTTCAAAATGTCTTCAAAAAAACCCGGACGTTCGACCTGATACTAAATATCTTGTCTCTGCAGCAGCACCACTACAAAAGATGGAAGAGGTTAAAGAATCATATAAGGAATACTCTATATTTTCTTTTGCCAAATAATAATTGATTTTTGTGTTTAGGTTTCATCTCATTTCTTGATGCGTCTGCCTACGAGTACAGTAATACAACCAAACATGCTTTCTCCTCTCAGAGAGGCTTGTTCTCGGATGGACCACGCGGCTGTATACGAGATTTTGCTTAAAACTGGTTACAGCGACGAAAGACCAGAGAGTGATGTACTTAGAGACAAATCATTAACCTAGCTAGTTCTTCCATTTGTTTTTTCACGTTCTAATATTGTCTCACTTTGCCCTCCACAGCTTCATCTACTGACACAACGAGTGCAGGAACTGGTTCAAACAAAGAACTTGGGAGACAATGCTTTCAGAGACCAGGACTTCATTAACGCGATTAAATCTTATTCAGAGGTACTCTATCCGTTTCATTTATCGTCGTCATTATGCACTTTAAAATTTGTTTTATTTTAAATTTTTCAGTTTTATCCATATTCTTTTATTTTCATAATTCTAAAATTACAACAAAGTAATACATTTATTAGAAACAAAACAGAGCATTTAGTTGTAACTAGTTGGTTTCCAACGCATGCGCAAAACATTTCCTTTTAAAATAATTTTATTTATTAAATTAAAATTATTTTTACCGTTTTAAAAATATATTTATTTCATTAAATTTAGTTATAATTAAGTTAAAATGAAAAACGGATTTTTATTTTAAATATATATATATATATATATAACACTGTAATTTAGCGTAGATTTTGTTTTATATATTTGTTGGTTAAAATATATTGATTAATTAAACTTGTTATTATATTTATCTTAATTAATCATTAAATATTTAGATTATTGAATATCCGTAAATTTTGAATTTCAATCAAATTTTTTTGTGAATTTGTTAAGATATATTTATAATTAGTTTGACAGGATACATAATACTATCAATCATAGTGTTATATTAATTATGTATACGATTTATAGTTACGGTATGTAGCCAAATTTTGTCATTATCCTATTTTAAGAATTTAATTTTATGGTGTGTAGGCAAACGAATTTATCAACTTATTTTAAGAATATTTTTAAAATTAAACTGTTTATAATTTTATAATAAATAGAAGATATATCACAGTTCTTACATTTTTCTTTCAAAATCAATGTGGTAATGAGACATAAATAAAAATTTAAAATCACTTCACAAATCAAATTTAAAAGACAAACAGCAAAGTCCAATCATTAGATTAGTGTTTTATATTTAAAACTCCTTGTAAACCTGTTTTTTTTTTTGTTACCAGTTGGTGAGGATGATGACCGTTCCATATGCGACTGTTTATGCGAGAAGGTCTTTCTCCTACTTAGTGACGGGTGAACATAATCCTGCGTTGAGAGACGCAATGCTGGCTCAAATTTGCATACCGGAGTGGCCTATTGCGTTTTACTTGCAGGCTTTAGCACTTTGGGAGCTTGGTATGGAGAGTGATGCTAGGGATATGATTGATAAAGGTGCTGAACTTGAAGCTATGCGACTACAGAGAGATTAGAGAGTCTGTAACCTTCTTTAATAATTTATTTTATGCAGCCGCTTCTGCTGTTCATCCTAAACCTTCTTTCCTTGTCTAAGCAAAAATATTAATGATTTATCAGCGAATTTCTATTATTAATATGAATGGATGATTTGTTTTGAGTTTTGATTTTTTTTTTTTTTTTGCTATCTAAAAGCTAATTTTGATTGTTTTCATTTCCAGTGATGATACATGGGAGAAACAAGCAACTGATTTTTTTTTTCAATTTATGGAATGATATAAAAACCTACTTCTTTGGAAAACTTTAACTTTACAGAAGGTACAAAAGAATCGAATATGTTACCAGACATAATTTTTAAAGTTTTCATGTAATTATGTTGTCGACCATGGTTTCAGATAATTTATAAATGTCTTACTTGTCGTAATAAGTTATATTTTTAATTTAGTGAATGGTTATATTTAAATGTGTTTTCTTATTTTATTTGAATATACTAAGTTGTAAATTTCAGAATAAATTTTCTAAAATTATAATAAGAGATATGTCTTAATTGATATTGACATATTTTTATATTAATTATATTGTAAAACTATCAAAAAAATGTACATCTCAAGTGTTATTAGTTTTTATAAATATATAAAGTTTTATATATTAATTTTGTAAAATAATTTTCTAAGTGATATTGCATGGATTCGATATTTAGGAAATATAATGATTAAAATGAAAAAATAAATAATATTTTTTAAAAAATAAATAAGATACTTTTAAAAGTAAATGTGAACTGTTTATTCTCTCAAAGAATAAGATTTGTTGGAATGTAACAAATTCCAACAAATCTTTATTGCATTTATAGTTCACATGGATACAAAATTATCAATTTAATTTGTAGAGTCTATATGAGTCTTCCATGAGTCTATATGAGTCTTCCATGAGTCTATATGAGTCTTCCATGAGTCTATATGAGTCTTCCATGAGTCTATATGAGTCTTCCATGAGTCTATATGAGTCTTCCATGAGTCTATATGAGTCTTCCATGAGTCTATATGAGTCTTCCATGAGTCTATATGAGTCTTCCATGAGTCTATATGAGTCTTCCATGAGTCTATATGAGTCTTCCATGAGTCTATATGAGTCTTCCATGAGTCTATATGAGTCTTCCATGAGTCTATATGAGTCTTCCATGAGTCTATATGAGTCTTCTATGAGTCTGTTTCTGTTGATGACGATAAAAAAAAAAATTGTTGGAGTGCAAAACTTTAGAAATGAGAGAATTAAGGATGGTTGGAGTCATTTTTTTTTTTTTTTGCTAAAATGGTTGGAGTCGCTT